>JBBPPX010000590.1:0-10938 GCA_038092235.1 Leccinum boreale
TCTCTCTTTTCCTTTCGCTTATCACCTCTACCTTGTATTCACATTGTATCATAGATCTCTAGCGAGTTCACCTCCTTCACCTCGCTGATGATCCACAACTCTCCTATCTTTGTTCCTATTCTTTCCTGAAGAATTTAATTGACTGCCTGAGCACAGCAATATTTTATCAAAGTGTTTGACTGACCTTTTTATTTTGATTGGGTGATTGACACTTGTCCTTTTTGGAAGATTTTGACATCCTTATATTCAGATTGGTGCTTTTTCTTCTTATCTGCTAACTTCTGCTTGGCATCCATTTCTGCCTTCAATCCAGCTGGTTGCAGTCTTGTCTTCGTATGTAGGAATAGCCTTCAACCTTGCTGTCACACTGATCCCAGTTGTATAGCAGTCCAGCTTTGGCCTCTGTTTTGCTCATAGGTTTGACAATTTTCATTGAATAGAACTTGTCCATTTCCTCCTTAGATGCCATACCCAAATCATATTCTGCAAATAGATCTTGTTTGTGATGGATGGCCACTTCTGATTATTCCTTCAATGAGTTCCTGTCGTATTTATGTAAGCATAAACTAGTGCTAGATTGTGCCATGCTACCACTCATATCCAAGAAAACATTCAGTACTTGAAACCATGGTATCTTTGATCAACTTGTTCAAAAGTAAGCACATCTTCCATGCACCCTCTGTCTCCAACAAATAGCAACACGCACTGTAACTGATGAATTTCTTCATCAGCATGGTTGTCTTCTTGATGCAATCAATGTTGAGCCATGGAAAGCTGGTATGAATCAAGGCGTGGGACAGCAAGTGAAGCATTTTTGTTTGCATCTGGCTCTATAAAAGGGAAAGATGGCATGGCATGCTGGCAACACCACAACATAAGTAGCATCTTATTGTTGACTATATGTATCTTAGACTACTAGTCTTTTGCTTGGTGACAGATAAAGAACATTGTGAGAGTAAGCAGCAACAAAAAACTTCATGGTATTACACAAAGAGTTCAAGCCCACCTCCTGGCTCAATCATCCTCAATTCACACTCCAGAGCTCAAACACCTCATAACCATCAGGAGTGGTCTGGCATGCATGCCCCCCAGAAGCTTTTTCCATACTTTTGCATTATACAATGCAGGACCAAGGAGCTGCTCCAGATGCTCTTGTGCCTCAGACATACTAATTCCCCCTTTAGTCCTCAGGAAAAACTCTACAATTGCTCATGTTTCAGCCATGTCGAGGACCTGTCGGCAGGAGGTGGCTGGTGCATTGCTCAATATGAAGATTGTAACAAAATTGGTATTCTGTGAGAGACACAGAGGATCCTGTCTTTTCCCAGGAGGGGCTTCAAATTGGCCTGATAGAGCATCAAAGAGCCTGTTTCAAGAGCTTTTGGACCACCTATCTGGACCTCCACCAACTTCTGGTGGTGAAAAAACTGACTCCACCCTTAAATTGCTCATTGAAGCTGTGGTTCAAAGTATCTACATGCCCAGCAACTCTCTGGAAATGTTTGACAATGTCTTTTGCAATCCCTCAACCATTTATGTTGTCCTTTGTTCCCTTTATCCCAAAGGGGTGTTTTTACCAGCCAAAGAAGTCACAGTTCAGTATGTACCAATCCAATTTGGCATTCATCTTATCATCATGGCCACTATACATACTAGTGAAGATGGGAGAGGATATTGGCTTTCACTATCAAATAATTAGCCAGTGCTTAGAAAATTGTTGGGATATGTTTAGTATATGTCATTGGTATTTCCAGATGAGGAGGTAGGAGAGGACTATACCCATTTTTGAATTAAGTGTCAAACTTCAATTTGTGTATTTGAATATTGATGTTACCATAAAATAGAGGCCTTTTCTATGATCTTTAAAGAAGTCAAATCTAATATAGTGAAGATTAGACCAGGGTGAGACTGGGCCACAAAGACTTCAAAAAGGACATTTATCTACTCCAAACATGATATATTATATAAGTAGCTTACCTATTAGTACATAGTAGTCTCATTTCTTACTTAGCCTATGTTAATATAATTCTTTTGGCTAATGTCATCTTTTTGTGCTTTCCAGTCAGAATTAGTGCTTTCAACATCAGAATTGTGCCTGTAACATGGCTTTTGAAAAAGTTAACATTGACATGATGAAAAGCTGCTTAAAAGTCTGAAGAATTTACTGATGCGGATGTAGATGAGTCACAGTTTTGATAACAGCTTAGATGAGAGCTCTGGCAGATGCAGAGACTGGACCTTTGGGCAGGCATGGGTTGATTTTTCAACAAAAGTATACTACTACTATAACATTTACATTGGAATGATCTGGTGCTTTGCAGCTGCAACAGCAGTTTTTGTAACAACATTCCCTCTGTACCACTGTCCATCATTAAATGATCATGAGCATACCTCTTTCAAGAGGTGAGTTTTGTTGCACAAAGCTGATTCATGGTTGTGTCATGTAAATCTGTTTGTGCATCCCAAATCCAATGAGCCTGATCTTAAAGCTCTACAATGAGTTTCTAACTTGCATATACAAAGTCGGATTCATCAGATTGAATCTAACAGTTAAAAGTGATCAATATGAATCATTGTCCATCCAGTTGAAAGCTTATCATATCCTATCTCATCTATATGAAATCCAACCCATAGTCACTGAATCATCATCATCTTCATGCATGGCAGCTGTATATCCAAAGGCAGCAAAGGCCTGTGTATTGGGAGCACCAAACTGATCTAACAAATTATATTTTTCAACTGCAACCTAAATTACTTCAGATAAGTGAGTTTAGACATGTTATAAATATAGACCTATTATTTCCTCAAGGACAGGATGAGCAAGAAATCCAGACAGAAAAGCAAAACATTGCAATTAAATCAATATAGGAAAATAGCTTTAGATTGAATATTGGTAGAGAATGAAGAAAACATAGTGACCATCTTTCACATGCCCCAAATCCAAGCATAGTTGTTTCTGATTTGAAATTCTGACTTTTGTCTGTAAGGTGTAGAGTTGTCCATTGTTGGTATGGATACCTGTAGAAGCCTTGACCATTGATCCAGCAGTTTTCATGCCGCAGCTTTGTAATGGTTCATGCTCACTGATTACATAAATTTACAAATAATTAATTAATAAACTAGTAATATACTGAATGATGAATCACTTACATTATGGCATGAATCAAATATTTGCTTTCATTTTTAAGCAAAATATGGATGTTTTTTTGTCTTGTCCAGTTGACAGTGCAGATACATCTTTAGCACCATAAAGAATAGCACCAAACTGAACACAAACAATAAATATGCATAATAAAAATTTAAATTGACTTACAAGTTTAGAAAAAGTAGGTTGGTCATCAGTTTGATAATCTTTACTCCAAAAGATAATGGAAACTGTAGATGAGTTTCCAAAGGGTGCATATATATGCCACTAGGTATGATCTGCAAGTACAATCTTATCATTTGAGAAGGCTTGATGAGCTAGACTCAAGGAAGAAATATCTGGTGCTTCCACAATGAACTTGTTTTTTAAGTGAGCTGATGACTCAATCCTATAAATGTAAAAGTAAATAATTAAAACTCATATAAATAATAAAAATTACTTGTCAAAGCCAATCCAGTAAATATACAAATATATAAGATGCATGACTCATAAGATGTACTGCCTTGTCAAAATATATTGCAAGTCTGTTGCATGCAACATTGTATTCTCTCAACTGAACGGATTCAAAGTGTTCCTTGAAGAAAGAATATCTTGTAAGTAATCCACCATGATCCTGTGGCCATTCTTTGATAATCTTGCCAAATATATGACTGATGGCTTCTTTTTCATCCTCAGTGAGTAATAAAGGAGGAAGGATTACTTTGCAAAAGGTGAGAAGAATGTGGCTGTGGACAATCCTTCAAGGACTCCATATATCTTTCCCTGGATAATTCAAGCAAACTGCCTCCAAAATCATTGCCTTGATGCAAATGATTTCCTGGTTTTGAACTATACAAGCTAACTTAGTGTTATGATAACAAGAGAAAAAAAAATCACCTAGCACTGTAGCCCTCCATGAGATCATCTTGATCATGAGGAGCAAATCCCATAGAAAATTTAAAGGAGTCTAATTTAATCTAGGTAGGGTTAGACCAGGGTCAGACTACTGGAACCTCAGGTCACACTGGCCAGTATCTCATGTAAGCACTCCATATTCACAATCTACGACTACATTGGAGGCTTTGAACTTGACATAGTCGGTGATTGGCCCTTCAAACTTAAAAACCAATTCTTGAGATTCCTCGACAGCGAATTCCTCGCTGAAAATTACAACCCATACTACATCTACGCCAGTCACGTAGAATTCCAAATCGAGTTACAAAATGGGATCAGGAGGATATTTGATGGATATGGGCACGGAGCAGCCCACGTTCAACCCAATGAGAGGCAGGGGCTCGAGATCGATCCCTGAAGACCAACCGCCCCAGCCATCGACGAGTGTGGTCTCAGACGCTCGACTAGACTTGCTATACAAAACAATCGAGAAGCTGCAGGAACAGCTCCGAGAAGCACAAGACAGCGCCCGAAAGGCCCACAACCGTCTAGATCAAGAAAGAGAAGAAGCCCCTCCCCAGATGTCGTCCTTGTCCCCAGAAACCCTCGCCGTCATCGCAGCCCTTCGACCTTCACAAAGGTCCTCCGAGAACTCGAAGAAGCACACCGAAATAATCCCTGATCCTGGGAATTTCAACGGAACCTACAGCCGTTATGACGAATGGTGGACAAAAATGATAGCTTGGATCAAAGTCCATGCAGAAATGTTCACCACGAATCAACAAGGATGCTTAGCGGCTCTCTCTCGCATAGGTGATGTAGGAGAAAAGGACAAAAATGGTGCTGGTGGTGGGCCAGAAACGAATTAAAAAAGCGACGAGGATGGGAAGATCATGAATGGCCTTCCCCGGCCCAACTAGAAGCATTACTTGATGGCCACTTTCGAATTGGCAACGAGTGAGATATAGCTCTTTGGAAACTCATGGACAAGAAGCAAGGATCGAAGGAGTGAACCCAAGTCTTCCTAACGACATGGATAGCTCTCTACGATCAGGCAAAGTGTGATCCTATGATGGGAATAGCCCTTCTCGAAAGGAATAGTCGACAAGACATTATCAAACATATGTTCCTACAAGGAGAAAGGTCCACCAAGATTCACGACTTCATTGCCATCATTCAAAAATACGCCAATGCCATCGAAGCTTTCGAAACTCGCTCTTCCTTCCAATGTCGAGACCCCAATGCCATGGATATCGACACAACTGTGACAACTACCGATGTTCGAAAGACATCTCTGGGATGTTACAACTGTGGAGGCGACGGACATCGTGCCAAAGAATGCAAAAAACCCCACAATCGCCTAACTGGGTTAAAGTGATACAAGGCATGGACTTAGAGGCTGCACAAGCCTACTTCCGAGATTTCAATGTGACTCAGGGAAAAGAGTAAGGGAGGCCATATCGGGTATGACCCCTCCCCCTCGTAATAAACAAAAAAATAGTTTACTTTCAAATTACTGTACTCGACGCCTAGATAGTGCTAGTACAAATTCTGTTTCCTCTTCTTCTATTTCTTCCTTCAATCATTTTAGTGTATTAGACAATGAAGTTTCTCTTGATTCTTTGTCTTCTCGAAGTAGCATCCTACCAGATGACATAACCGAAGCCACGATCTCGAAAGAGCGTGCTCCCCGGGAAGGGAGGCTTAATTTGGCTTATAAAGAAACAATAAATTCTCTCCCTCAGATCCTGACTGAGCGAAAAGTCCGCACTATGTGCCCACTTAGAGAATTAATCCTAAAAATAGACATAGTTACCAAAAACAAAAACATATCCATAGCCGCGCTTCTTGACAGTGGGGCTAATGGCATCTTCATAGATACCGAATGGGCCAAAACCCAAAGAATCCCCTTGAAACCTCTTGAACTAGTTGTACCGGTTTACAACATAGATGAAACAATCAACTCGGCAGGAGGCATCGCCTATACCACTGACCTTGTCATCAATTTTCAAGGACATTGTGAGAAAATCACCGCCGATGTGACCAACCTGGGATGTAACCAAATGATCCTGGGATACACCTGGCTACGCGAACATAACCCCATGATTGATTGGGTAAAAGGGACCATCAAACTAAATCAATGTCCCACATCCTGTCAAACATTGAACGTCATCTATCAATCTCGTTTAGACGAATCTGAGATCGACCACTCTTACAGAATTCAAGGCTTAGGAAAAGAACCTTCTGATGGCATTGAACCTGAAGAAGCCTTCAAACTGGTACCTGAGGCATATCATGAATACCTTGATGTCTTCTCAAAGAAGGCTAGCGAACGCATGCCCAAAAAGAAAACCTGGGACCATGCGGTAGATCTGAAACCGGATTTCAAACCAAAAAAGGGTAGATTGATTCTCCTCAATCCTGTAGAACAGGATGAAGTCAAAGCCTTCGTGGAGGACCAATTGAACAAAGGTTACATCCAACCTTCGAAGTCGCCCCAGACCTCGCCAGTGTTCTTCATCCCTAAAAAGGATGGCAAAAAGCGAATGGTTATGGACTATAGATATCTAAACGAGAGAACAGTCAAAAACAATTACCTACTCCCTCTCATTGGCTCGATCGTCGATAAATTAAAAGGAAGCAAGATCTTCACCAAAATGGATCTTCGTTGGGGTTACAACAACATAAGAATTAAAGAAGGCGACAAATGGAAAGGAGCCTTCGTCTGTCATCTTGGTGCCTACGAACCCACTGTGATGTACTTCGGGATGTGTAATTCTCCCGCCACATTCCAGAACATGATGAACGACATCTTCGCAGATATGGATGGCATAGTCATTATTTATATCAACGATCTATTGATCTTTACAAATGGAGATAGGAAACACCATCAGGAAATGGTCAAAAAGGTCTTAGAGAGACTTAGAAAGAATGACTTGTTCATAAAACCCGAAAAATGCTTCTTTGAAGTACAAAAAGTCGACATGCTAGGCATGGATGTCTCCTGCGATGGAATTTCAATGAATCAGGAAAAACTCAATGGCATTGCTAAGTGGCCGGTCCCCACGAACGTAAAAGCCGTAAGAAGTTTCCTGGGTTTAGCAAATTTCTATTGCTGCTTTATCACCAACTATAACCTCAAAGCGAGACCCTTACACGACTTAACAAAGAAAGATCAACCCTGGAAGTGGGAAAAGGCTCAACAGGATGCGTTTGATATGCTTAAAAATAGATTCACCACTGCCCCTGTTTTAGCATATCCCAATGATACCACCCCTTATCGCATTGAGTGCGATGCATCAGATTTCACTACCGGAGCTGTACTCTCCTCCCTGAAAGATGACAAATGGCATCCAGTAGCCTATATGTCCCATTCCATGACTCCCGAACAGCGAAATTACCCCATCGCTGATAAAGAAATGCTCGCGATCATACTAGCACTCGAGCAATGGAGACATTATCTAGAAGGAGCTAGGCACAACTTTGAGATCTGGACAGACTCGACAACAAGCGTGATGGGCTCAATACCTCTCACGATTTGATTACACTCTCATTAACAAACCCGGAACTTCAATGGAAAAAGCCAACGCACTCTCTAGATGAGAAGACCATATACTTGGCATAGAAAATGATAACAAACAAATGACGTTCATCCCCGATAATCAAATCAGATCTCTAGAAGAGATTACCCTGTTCGATAAAATCAAATCTTCACACTCTGGATACACATCTCCAGACGGGATGATCCTCCGTGAAAGATTATATTATTATAGCGATAAACTTTGGGTACCAAAAGAACTCCACAGAGAAGTAATGACACAATTTCACGATCATCCCATATTTGGACACAAAGGTGCCGAAAAGACACAAGACTTCCTCAAACAATATTATTCTTGGCCAGGGGTCCAGAAAGACATACAGGAATATTGTAAATCATGTGAACGCTGCGCTCAAATGAAACCTACCAACCTTCCACCAGCTGGAAAATTACAACCCCTCGAAGTACCTGAAGGACCCTGGAAAAACGTGTCAGCAGACTTCGTAACAGGCTTTCCTGCCTCCCATGGCTTTGACAGCGTGTTAGTAGTGGTAGATCGCTTTTCGAAAGAAGTTGCTCTGATTCCGACCATGAAAACCATCACGTTGAAAGGAACTGCCGAACTCTATAGAGATTACATATGGAAGCATCACGGACTTCCCGATTCCCTCGTTTCCGACTGCGAACCTCAATTTGCTAGTCAAATGATGATAGATCTGCTCAAAGTGCTAAAAATAGAAAAGAAGATGTCCACAGCCTATCATCCCCAAACCGATGGACAAACGGAACACGTTAACCGCGAACTTAATCAATACCTTCGTCTCTTCACAGCAGAAAAACAAGATCAATGGGTCGAATGGCTTGCCATCGCTCAGTTTAATTTCAATAATACCCACTCGTCCACCACTGGTTTTACCCCTTTCCAGTTAACGAAAACATTCGCCCCCCGTCTCGGTTTCGAACCAACATCAGTAAAAGCTCTGGCCGCTAAAGAGTTTGCCGATGATATGAAAGCCAATCTTGAAAAAGCTAAAGACGCCCTTCAGCGAACACGCGAATGAATGAAACTACAAGCGGACAAACATAGATCGGCTGCACCGGAATACAAAATCGAAGATCTCATTTGGCTAAGCACCGAACACCTCACTCTTGACGAGCGTCCATCACGTAAATTAATGGAATGCTGGATCAGTCCTTATCAAATCATTGAAGTACACACCAATAGTGTGGGATTACTCTTCCCCAAATCCGTGAAAACTCGCCACATCATCAATGTCTCTCGAGTTAAACCTTATATTGAACCCTTACCCGGCCAACCTGTCGTCCGACCCGGACCGGTGCGTGTCAACGATGAAGGCTACAAGGAATTTGAAGTTGATTACATTTTCGACTCCAGACCCATTGGCCGCGGCTTCCAATACCTAGTACATTGGAAAGGATACGACGAGAGCGATCGAACTTGGGAACCTGCCTCCGGTTTGAAAAAGGCTCAGACTGCCATAAACGACTTCCATAAAAGAAAACCCTCGGCTCCTCACCGTCTAAAAATGAATCACGCTTTATTTGACAGTTTATTTTCCACCCCTATTATTAATTTCACCTCCGGTTCTACCTCCACTTGATCTGGTATCTCAAACCTAGCAGGGGGGTAATGTTACAAACCTCTTCATTTTCAACTCTTCAAAGTCACGTGACCTGCTTAGTCAACATCACGTGACCGCTTACATAAGTGTTGTCTCTCATATTTCACTTGTTACTTTTCCAAGTCACGTGGCCCACTTAGTCATCATCACGTGACCTGTACCTTTATTATTGTACCACTTTACACTTACCATATTAGCTAGCACTGCTTATTCAGACCAGCCCTAAGTTGGTCTGTGCATACATGTCATTAGTATAAATACTTGAATGCAGCAACCGAACAAGCTAGTCTTGTTCTGGTTGGATTCCCTCTAACCTATACATTTCCCTCCTACAGTCTTCGTCCCCTTGTCGAGGTGCCATAGTCCTTTTTGGATAGAGGTTGCCTTCACTGAGTGGGAGCAGGAACCTGGGGTGTACTACTAGTAGGATTCTTCTGCCTTGGCCCCTGCTTCTTTCCTTTGTTGCTCTGTTGCTTCCGTATCCATTTCGCGACGCTCAACGAGTCTCCGGCAGCGGAGAAGACAACTTGAACTTGCGAAGGCTGTGCTGGAGTTGTAGTCGATGCCGACTCAGATGCAGGTACCATAGACATCGCCAGGTTTATTGCAGGGGCAGTGGGAGGTAAACGACCGTTCGATTGTGAGGTGAGCCCTGTGTCCGAGTCGGAGAGTCCTTGCAAATTCGAATGCTCCGACAGTTTGTTCAACATATTTGATGCCCGTTTCCTTGCCCATTCCTCGTATTCAGAGTCTGTGAGACGTCGGAAACGTGTCGCATCACTTTCAAAAGTGTGATACAATACACGCAGCTCATTTCTTGATGTAATGGAACCTGGGGCACGAAACTCGGCCAGTGGCCAGTTTTCCAGTATGACATGGTATTTCTCTGTAATGTTGGTGTTGAAATTGACATAGAACATTTGGTTCACTTGCATCGGGGCAGCAGCAGTTTCTAGGGGTGGAGATTAGTATGTTCTATACGGCCATTGGGGTATTTGTAGTGAATAACTCATGGAGCTTCGTGATGATCATGTCACTGATATTTTTCTTGAGGTCCAGAACTTCCATGATATGAGTTTTCGCAATACCTAGAAATTGAAAGAAATCAGTTAGCGCTGTGACGTGCGAGTCACTTTTTGAGAAATAGGGTAGTATACCTTGAATGCCAGCAATACAGTACCCCTCGAAGCGGAATGCAAGTGTGCCGAGAGAGACTTTAAAACAATAATCAAAGAACTAGGCAGCACACTCAGTGTGGAAAATGTGTGGTTGATTCCAGTGTTCTGTGTCAGGTCAGACACCGAGCAGAATGAATTCTACTGATGTCCGTGAGTGTAGGAGGATGAGCTAAGACTCGGAATGATCAGATTCGGACTCGGTTTTGTGCAAAATGTCTATTACCTCGTGATCAATCTTTGCGAGTGTCTTTTGAGTGTCTGCGAAGGCTTCATTCATGATGTGGTGAGGCACCAGTTCCTTCATTTCCCTGCGTTGCTGGATATCCATCAAAGCGTCCCGAGTTTCTTCGATGCGTTGTTCTTGGTCTATCTCGCTCCATCGTTGCTGAAGCACAGGCATCAGTTCGGTAGCCTTCAAGTGTTTTTCGTTAGGCGGCAATAGGGTTCCGCATGGGTAACCCATGGGTCTTGAACTAAATACCCATACCCATACCTGTTGAAAAACCCCTACCCTTTCCACGGGTACGGGTCTACTTATGGGTCATCGTAATTCTACCCACA
>JBBPPX010000591.1:0-10930 GCA_038092235.1 Leccinum boreale
TGAGGCGTTCCCAGGCGAGACATTTTGGGCGGGGTGTTGCGGAGTGCGGTGAGGGTCTGGGGGTGGCTTTTTAGGGGGGGGGAGAGGAGGATTAGGAGGGGGGGTTGGGGTAGTGTGAGTGCTTACTGTTTGGTTGACTCTGAGTCGGGTTTGGGGTCAACAGGAGCACGAGGAGGAGGGGAGTAGAGCTGGACTGTCGGCGACATTGAGGATGAAGGGGTGGAGGGGCTCGGGAATTGGGAAAGGAGGGAGGAGGAGATCCATGGCGGGATATATTCCACGCGGAAGAGAATTGGCAGGGTTGTCGGCACTCGGGATGTATCGGGTGTGGATGGTGCATCGGGCGTTAGCCAGGGCAGCTTGTACGTGTTTGAAGATCTTGTTAGTGGAGCAGTTGTGGCTGCGGCCCCGCTGCCAGGCTTCGACAATCCCTTTGTTGTCTCCGAAAACTTGGAAATGAAGGTTGGTGGTGCCGGAATGGATGGCTGCGAGGGTGAGCAGTTCGAAACCCACACCTTCGGCCCAGCCGATGTCACATCTGCCTCCATGCCAGGAGGGTTGTAGTGTCCATGCACGCTAGTGCCCGTTGAGCCAAATGCTGATGCTGGTTGTAGAGTTCGCATCGGAGTAAGCTAGGGGGTTGAGGATAGGCTGTGGAGACGGGATGGTAGGGGAAGGTGGGGGGAAGGTGAGGCGTTGGATCCACCATTTAATGTCGTCGGGGATGTCCCATGGTGGTGTTCTTGGCATGTAGGGTGTGTCGCCAAAGATCGGAACCATAGCCTCGAGGTTGATTAGGTATGGTCATCCGTCCGGGTATACTTGGCAGGCGTAAATTAGTTTGCCGAGGTGGCTCTGCACCTCATCAAGGGTGTTTGAGCGCCACAGGGTCCAGTTTGAGTGCGACTTGACGTATTTGGTGCACTTTGACTCAGTAAGTTGTACCGTGTGGTTGGGTAAGTTCCATATTAGGCCGATGAAAGTGGGGGCATCTCAAAAGGGGATGTCTTTTGATGGTTCCTAGGGGATGCCGAGTTTGGTGGAGATCTGATCAATGTCGTCCAGGTTGTAGCAGAAGCCGAGGTCAGAGTGCGGACGGGGGGACGAGGAGGAGAGGTCTTGTAAAGGGGTGGAGCAATCTTTGTCGTATTCCTCAGTGTGGCTGTCTGGGAGTAGGGCTCCGGTGAAGAACGAACGACGTCTGTTTGTTATGATGGTGGATCCGGTTGCTGAAATTTGTTTAGCCGTCTCGGCTCTTACTTTGTTGTAAGCTTCTAGTGCATAAGTTAGGATCCGAATGAAGAGGTGGTCATCTACCCATCTCAGGATGGGTCCGATGCCAGTGTGTCTCATTATATCAGCGTCGGTACTACCAACGGAGCTGTATATCCCACCCAGGGGGCCGAAGCTGAAGCAGAGGCTGGTGTCAACAGCAAAATGACATTCTGACAGGTGGACCACAAGTGCGTGCCATTGGGACGGATGTAGTGGGATGGTACGGTAAGCTTCCGAGACATCACAAACTGCTCCTTGTGAACCGGGTGGTAGGGAGGAAAAAACTAGGGAAACTATCTCAAAAGTAATGTAGGGGGTGGGGAAATTATCTGGATTAGTGAGAGAATTGACGGAAGGGACGGGGGAGTTGGAATGCAGAAAAAAAGGTTCTGTATTAAGTGGAATTTGCCGGGTTTCCCCGGTTTAGGTACGAGGGACATGGGGGCTGTTTGGAAGGGACCTAGGGCGTCCTCGATCTCAGCACAGGAGTAGGGGCCCAGGTACCTTGCCTTGGCAAATTCTTTATGTACTATGTGGTCAAAGATGGCTTGGTTGGCTGCTATGGACACATTGTTCGGAGGGGAGAAGGTGTAGGCGAGGGGGGGCAATGCGGCTGAGAAACCGAATGAAAGTCCGTGGTGTATGTTCAGGTATCTATGTACAAGGTTTGCCTCCAAGAGGCAATGTTTCCACCCATCAGGCTTATATGGTGAGTGCACTCGTGAAAGCCTGAGCGAGATCGCAAGCTTGAGCGCTGTGGGTCGAAGACCTGCATCCCAAACAGGCATGTTTGGCTGACCGGTAGATGAGGGAGCAACCATTGGGACATTGCCAGTCTGTGCAGAGGACTTCTCCTTTTGGGTTGACCTGGCGTCCCTTGTTGGTGCGCGTGACAAAGCATTTGCCTCCATTCCAGAGGGTAGGGCTGTTGCATTCGAGAATGCGGTGTGGGTTGCACCCGAGGCATTTAGGGCAAACAGATTTTGTGGCCTGCTCGCCGGTAGCTTTGGAATGGTGCTGTTGGCTGGAGGGGGTAACGGCTGCCTGGTAGGAGGGGGACAGACGAAATCTCTGCCGGGGGGACAAGGAGTGGGAAGAACGACAGCGCTCGGTGGAGTCAGGGTGGCTAGGGGGTGCGCACCTGATTGGTCGACAAAAGCGAGTGGGGAAGGTTGATTGGGGGTTGATCAAGGCTTCCACCTGGAGGTGGAGGAGCGGGAGAGAGTCACCGACGAGGGGTGAGGGGGGTGAGAGTGCCGGACGAGGGCGGTTTGGATGGTGGGGTGGTCAGACCGCATGCGTGTGGGTGAAGTGGCAGGGCATGGCATCATACCGTGTGTGGTTATCAGGAGCCGTGGCGCTGGGGGGGAGAGATGGAGGGGGGAGAGGGGTGCGGGTGGACACAAGAGCGGAGTTAGGGATTTGGGGATGGTTATGCATCAGTGATGTAGGTAACGAGCGGGAGGGAAAAGCGACTAACCTTGCTGATGACCTTGGCCTGGATGGTCGAGTCGACCTCGAACGCAAGCGAGTTCTGGATGCAGATAGACCTAGGGCGTCATCGGCCTGTGAACGGTGGTTACAGGCAGGTTCCGAGCAGCCATCTGGGGAAAAGTACCACATTTTG
Source organism: Leccinum boreale (assembly GCA_038092235.1). Classification (NCBI taxonomy): domain Eukaryota; kingdom Fungi; phylum Basidiomycota; class Agaricomycetes; order Boletales; family Boletaceae; genus Leccinum; species Leccinum boreale. Next base: position 2,903 of record JBBPPX010000591.1, read on the forward strand.
ATGAATTCAAAAGAGGTTATCTTCTGAATGGCATATTGCGAGGGACGGGACGATGACGCTAGGGGGCAGGAGGTCAGAGTCGAAGTCGTTGATCTTAGGTTTCTTCTTCTCTGCTTCTCCTGCTCTAGGCGAATGCGTTCTTCTTCTTCTGCTCTCTCCTCTAGCTGTGCTCGCTCGTCTGCGCGTTGTTGCTCTGCGCGCTGTTGGTCCCATGCCACAACCCGGCGGGCACGGTCCTGCTCCCAGATCTCGTTCAAGCAGGTGACTGCTTGTTGTTCGTCTAGGTTGAACCTGTCCATGATGACGAGCCATAGGGGCTCATTGGGTTCGGAGTTGTAGTCCAGGCATACCTCAAGTGCGGGGTTAGACATAGCTACGGGGTAGACCAAACAACAAAGACAGAAAAAGAAAAGAGAGTATGAGTAAACAAGAGTGAGTGAGTTGGACGTGAAAGAAAAATGTGACAAGAAGCGAGGCTGGACGGGAGTGCAGGTGAGTGACGTGGCGGAACAGAAAAGAGAGAGAAGTTGCTGCTTATGTCGCTTGCCCGATGTCTTAGCACTCTGGCCTCGTGCTCTGCTTACTCAGCCCGAGTGCGACATGCTGTTGGTGGAAGTAGGGGTGAAGGCATTGGCGAAGGATCACCTTTTGTGTTGTTGGGAGATGAAGAAGGCTGGTCGTTGCTGGTCGTCGATCCTTTGAGCGTGAGAGTACCATTTAGCGATGGTAGTAGGGACTAGATCTTCTGTGAGATAGATTTTCCCGGATAAGGAAGGGGGAATACCCAAGGAGAAGTAGTGACAACAAGGGTGAGTTCTGTGTTGAGGGAAAGGGTTTCTTCCTGCTCTTTGTTAGAGAGGAGGGGTAGGTCTAAGTTTGTCTGGTCCTCGTCGCTAGAGCATTGAGGAGGGACATCTGAGGAGTCTGGGATCAAGGGTTCTCCCCTCCAAGAAGAGGTGGATAGTGAGTGTTGGTGGGAACAAAGTGGCTAAGGGGTTTTGAGCTGCGGAAAGAGTCAAATCAATGGGAGGTAGGACACTTGATCCATTGTTGGTGGGGGTGTTGGTGCTGGTGTTGCCCATAAATATGTCTTCCATCTTCTGGAGATATTTCCAGCCCTTTGTCTGAAACTAACCTATGTGCGAGTGCTATTCAAGTAAATACAATGGCAACTACTATTATGGTATTTGTAAAGGAAACATATCTTCTTTGTGAATGTTTTGAACATCTCCTCTGCTGCTTTGCCCACAATATTTGCACCCCTTTTGTCATCCCAGGAGCCACCAGACTTGCCACACCACATCTGGATGTTGATGTATGTCCCTTTCAACTGAAGAGACGCCCAGGTAAATGATGGTTCACAACTTCACAACAAACACACCAGTTCAACTCACAGCTGTCCATTTATATTTGACACTCTTCAAATCTTTGGGTCTGCTGCTGACCAGGAGCAGCTGCAGCATAGTGGCTGCAGGTGCGTGCTGGACTCTACACCATTCAGCAAATAATGACAAACTAATGTTTGCCAACCACAGCACTACCAAACAGTGATAAGCGCAGAAAGCTTATGGGGGTGGGATAACCACTAAAAGGAACTTGTAGGTCACACTGGAGTCCACTGTGAGTAACTAAGGAAAACAGAACAGAGGACTCCGAGGTTTTGTCTAGTGGCTGTAAATACTGGCAAACAACTGGCAGCCACAATCAGCCACAACTGTGGGAAAAGTAATTGCAACTCGAAGAAAAGAAGATAGAAATGTGTAGGACGACCACAAGGGTCTAGAACCTCGAGGAGAAAGGTTTGATAAGGTTATTGACCATGGGGAATCCAATGGTGATGGTTAGAAGTAGTGCAGAACGCTTTGAAGTCTACAATGAAGTCAAAATGAATGAAAAGAGTGCGAAATCACTAAAGTAACAGACAGGACCTAAGGCTGAGTGGAACCTTGGCAAGCCACACTTTGATGGAATACTAGGCTGGCAGATTGCCAATGATTCTTAGATGAGCTTCATCAGGTAGCTATCTCTCCTCTTGAGCAACAGAACCAACCATTAAAATAGGATCTAGGCCACCAACTTTGGAGTCAGAGGTAGGCAAGAGCAGGAGTAACCCCTGGGTACCGAGGCCCATACCCCCTACCCCTACCCCTCGAGGGTATGTACCCTTCAGGAGGGTCAAGGGTACACTTGGGTAAACCCTTGAAGGGTATACCCCTCAACTACAAAACACTTATGTGTTCAAATATGATTGTTAGACCATTATAGTGATGACAAGTCTGACATGAGGTCACCAGAGTGGGACTTTTAATAGCCCCTGAGTACCCCTCATACCCTTGAAGGGTACAAAATTTGTGACAACTGTACCCCTACCCCTACTCTTCCAGTACCCTCACCCTGACCCCTGGCGGTTACCCATACCCCTGCTCTAGCCCAGTCAGAGGCACCAGGAGTCTTAGAGAGACCAGTTTCAGGGCCAGTTTCAGGGCTAGGTTTATAACCATTGATTCAAGTCAGTTGAGTTGCGTGATTCAGCACTCCAAGGAAACATTTCTATACACTGGTGTCATCATGTCTGATTGTTTCAAGATCCGACTATAGTGTCATTGATGTCATCATCTTCATCATCATCATTTTCATTATTGTCTTTTGTCATTGTCATTGTCGAGGTTGTGGTATCTTAGTACTATACATGGTGTTGTTCTTGGAAGGGGTTTCTATTGTTTGTTGTGCACCCCTGAGGGGGAAGGAGTGACACATGTGCTATGCTTGGCACAGATGATCATCCCCCTTCTTTTCCTTCTGCTTCATCTTTCTCTTTGCCTTTCACCTCTTCGTAGTTTACACAATATACTCCAGACCTCAGGTGGTTTCATGACTTGTTTCACACCACTGATGGTTCACCTTTTCCTTTCATGTGATCCCATCACATCCCATCTTGTCATCTCTAACATGACTCATCTTCATAACTCATCTCTTCGTCATTGCTTACTATAGTGTACACTTACTCCTGTGCAGTTGCTGATTCATTCCATACTGCCACATGTGATGCACTTCCTTCTATGTGATTCCATCTCATTCCATCTCTAGTAGTATTTAAGTATTTTCCCCACACTTTTGTATTTTCTAAGCTAGAGCTAATTAAAAGTTGGAATAACACCTAATGTTCTAAGTATCTTCAAGTTTTAATGTCCATAATAGTATTCAGCATATGATTTATTTTTGAACCATTCCGGACTGGTTGCCACCGCTCTTGGTCTCAGTTGCCATTATCTTTGAACCCCTTTCAACCGGTCTTGGTCCGGTTGCCTCAATTTTGGGCAAAAAACCAGACCAAATTTCAATGACTTTTCATTCATGATTGGACAGCAACAGTGAGTCACAGTTGTACAAAAAATCTGTCTATTGTCATTCACGAGTGACAGGATGCTCAGTCAGTACTGCTCAGAGAGTCCATTCTTCAGAGAGTTCTTTGGAACAAACAGTTCATGTCCTTCAAGCACCTGAATGGGCCAGCAGAAACCTAGAGATTCTGTGCTCAATCAAGCAACTCATTACATTCTTTCTTCAGTGGTCATTGACACTCTATGGAAGATTTCCAGGTCAACATACTGTGAGTCATGTGTTTGATAAACTGCTGTCTTGAATACATGTTGAAAGGCCAAATGGCCAAATGGCTCCTAAAAATTGAATCAGTATTTAAATAAACTATCAATTCATCATGAAAATAGTTATACTTACCTGCATAGTGTACCTCAGTGTATCAGGGTTCCAAAGTCCTAAGTGTTCTAATATGGAAAAAACCGGACCAACAGTCTTTTTTGGTCTTTTGCTGATTCAGTTATGGTTGTCAACCAGTTTTCAGGGGTGTGGAAAATACTGGTTGACTTTCCATGAGCTGATAATCTAGAGAATAGATTAAACCAGTGTTTGAAAAGTGTCTGAAACCATTCAAATATTCCCTTCAATAACCATAGCCCCAAAGAATATAATATTCCATTTATCATATTAGCAAATCCAGGATGCTCACCATGACATAGACACTATAATCAACAATCTTGCTGCTGCTGAAGAAGAAGAACTGCTAGATAAAGAATATGAAGAATCACTCAGACTTAGGATTGCTACCACCCTCGTTGCTGGAGCAGAGATTGCACGAGAAGCCCAGATTGAGATACGTCAGCCACACCGCCTCTATCTGTGTCGTCCACAGCTTCTTTCAGATCCTCGCATGGACACGCTGTGGCAAAAACAATGGGTTTTGATGTAGCCATGTTTGGATACATTTAAGTCTGGCTTCTCAGCTAGCTGGTACAAAAATGCCATTCCTCATCCTGACACAAATGTGCTGGGTGATCCGAGACCTGAACATTGTTCAATGGATGCTGCTGGCGTGCTTGGTCTCGTACTGCACACTCTGAACTCTACAATGTGGGAAATTAGTTTACAACAAATTTTTGCCATCATCCCATCCACTGCTTCTGGATATATAATTTGAGGAGTTGATCTTGCCACACAGCGGCATCCAAGACTGCATGGTGCACTTTTACCCTTGGTTGAGTGGTGGGAACCCGCAGTCTTTGTGGATCATGATCCTGAGACTGAGCAATCACATGTGGTACAATGAGATCATTGTCTCATCCCTGTGGAAGCAGGATACCAGCAGCATCAAAGTCCAAATGCTATGCATGAGAGCTAGAGGCCAGTTGCCCTGATATTGGAGGCTGGTAGCCCGAACTAATGGAGTGATTGTAACAAAGTATTCAAGTTAGGTGCCATCAATAAAAGCACAGAGTGTACATATCTCAACAAACCGAGTTGAATGTTCACCCAACCCGGGTTGAGTGTTGAGTGGATATGACTTGGACATGGGACTGTGAGCAGGACCATCTAAAGTGTGACAAAGAGAATGAGGAGTGTGCTAACCAGGAGCTAGTATGAGCCCAGTGGACCACTCGAGCAAAAGAAACTTACCAATGCAAATCCAGGGTGTGGAATCCAGTTACCATTCACATCATGAACAAACAGATTTTCAGCATCATCATAATGCATTTCTGCATTAGTCCCCATCTGGCTGCAATGTCTCGCAACCGTTGAACATGTCTAAACAAAAGAATGTGGTGTATGGGTCACAATGATGTCTAAAGAAGAAAAAGTGCTGCAGAGTCATGCTGACTTAAGCAATGTTGTTGGTGTGAGTGTCCAAAAATAATCAAGTTGTGTGATATTCTGTGGTAAATAATCTATTCAGGAAAGGCCAACCTTTTCTTCAGATTAAGGTTTATTCAAGGAGTGTCAATTTCACATCCCTCTCGGTTAGCATCTGCAGCTTGGCACAATTTCCAAAAAGGTTCAAAATTTATTCTATTTCTGGATTATCTACCCCACCACCTTCACATAATCATTATTTAATAAGCTTCTTTATTACACAATCCCTCTACTGCCAGTAATTAGCTCAATAAACCCTTGATTCCGCATCTAGCATATACCCTTTATGGGAGTCTCCTACCTCCACATTTCTTGCCTGCTTGGCGACTCGCATGCTTCACTGCCACTTCCCAAATATGGACATCCCACAGATTCCCACTCGGCTGATCACTCTGACTCACGCACTTCACCGCCACTCCCCGCCTGATCTGCATATGGAACCTCCCACTGTTCTCAGCATTGTCTGACAGTCTCTCTGTACTACACATCAACAAGGATGGCCTGGGAAAGTCTGCCAACGTTGTGCTCTCTCATGGCACCACTGCCACCACTGATCCATGCCTTGTGGTCTTTCACAGACATTGAAGGTGATTAAGGCATGTGGGAAGAAGAACATAGTACAGCGCCAAACCATCATGGTCCCCCACACTCAGGCTGTCGAGTCTGCTGCTCAAGCCAGATATTTTCTGGATGTTGCAGGTAAGCCTTTTTTTACTATTCTTTTCAGAGGAACAAATCACGTATTTTGGCACGGTTGAAAGGGAGGATGAGTTGGACGTTGACACCATCACATATGTTGAGTTGCTTCAAGAACTTTGTGCTGCAGAGTAGGATTTCATTTGTCAGCTTAGTCCACCTCCTCCCACCCCTTCCAACAGATCTCGTGCGATCTTATCACCGATCTTCCTTCTTCTTCCGGGTTCAGCATTGATAATCTCTCCATCCAACACATTCATCTTCAACACCAAGATGTCACCCTTCCATGCCAGAAAGATGCCGACATGTTCGGTAGCACTTGCAATGGAACTGTTTGAACTATTGTGTTGGGATGCTGTGTAAATCACATACTAGCGATAAGGGTTTGTGATCACACCATATGTCATATGATTGTATGTTAACAAGAGCATAACGATGTACGCAGAGATGAAGGGATGCCCATATTCTAAGACAACTGAGTGTTCCACATTAGTCGCGAAATATATTCTGGTGATAAATTGTGCATTGGGCTGTCAGAACGTGGATTTGCATGAGTGTATGAATGAAATAGATAAACTCACCATAGTGAGCACTGTTTGGTATTGTTCAATACTGTGAACATCTGCTCTAGAGGTCAATAGAGTTATCTGCAGCAGGAATTGTATGATGCCATAGTGAACGGATGCGCAATGTTTGTTAGCCTGTTGAGCTGACAGAAATGGCTAATATATACTGTATATACCATGACATACTATTCCCTATTACCAAGCCTTTTCTATCAATCAATGATGACAGATGCTATTATCAAATGCTACGTATCACTTATGATTACCACATGGATAACGTCGCACGCACCTCTCAACGTGATAAGCGCAGAAAGCTTGTGGGGATGGGATAACCACTAAAAGGGACTTGTAGGTCACACTGGAGTCCACTGTGAGTAACCAAAGAATGATATTGAGTAAATACAATGAGCTACTGACCTGGAGTCCACTATGAGTAACCAAGGAAAACAGAACAGAGGACTCTGAGGTTATGTCTAGTGGCTGTATGTCTAGTGGCTGTAAATACTGGCAAACAAATGGCAGCCACAATCAGCCACAACTGTGGGAAAAGTAATCACAACTCGAAGAAAAGAAGATAGAGATGTGTAGGAAGACCACAAGGGTCTAGAACCTCGAGGAGAAAGGTTTGATAAGGTTATCGACCATGGGGAATCCAATGGTGTACAATGAAGTAAAAATGAATGAAAAGAGTGCGAAATCACATCAGCAAACCCCTATATTCTGGACAGCACTGGACAGTGCTGGACAGAACCCTAGAGCCCCCAGCTTGGTCCAGTCTGGACAGCTCTGGGCAGCTCTGTCCAGTGACCCAAAGTCTGGAGGCTCTGTGAAGTTCTGTGGCTCTATGGTTCTGTGGGACCATGGGAATCTGTGGCTCTGTGGATGACTGTGGGTGTCTGTGGAAAAGTAGAGCAGACTGTGGGAATCTATAGAGGTCTGTGGCTTCTGTGGGGTTCTGGGAATCTCTGTGAGATCTATGTAGATTCGGTGGGGTCTGTAGAGACATCCTATATCTGTAGGATATTCTAGTCACATAGATCACTCATAATGTATACCAATAAAAATATCAAAATATCATTTGCAAAACTACACTACTACTACATGATGCCAGTAGACTATAGAAAGTGGACATAGTAATCTTACCTTGATCACCAACATATATATGGACCATGATATAGTTCACCTACAATGAAGAAAACATTGTCAGCATCAAGTCAAAGTCAAAAGATATGCTACACTTACATGAAGAGACATATATGCAATGATAAGAAAAAAAAACAAAAAAAAGTCAGTAATCAGTCACAATAAGGACATATTAGCTTACTAGACTGTATGGACGGTTGATGAGGAGTGATGGTAAGTGGTGAGTGGTGAGAGAGTAGTAAGTGGTGAGTGGTTGAGGAGAGATGGTTGTGGTTGAGGGAAGAAAGAGTATGGGAATTAAAATTGAAGAGTGCTGGCTTTAAATACCTGGTGGCTGCTGACTTCGAAATTTTACAATTTGTAAGCATACACAACACAAATAAGGCAAGTTATGTCAGCAACACAACACAAATTGTGC
>JBBPPX010000592.1:0-10871 GCA_038092235.1 Leccinum boreale
TCAAGCGCCTTCGCCAGAAACAAGATGCGCTATCCTGGCCGTTTGAGAAGCCGGATTTGCCGGTCATTACCTGGGAAGACTGTATGATTTGTCTGACCTTTTTCAAGCCGCTCCTGCTCATCTGCTTGCTAGATCAAAGACAAGCAGAGTCCCGGGCATTGATCTGCATCGCGGGATATATCCATGACGTCGGCGACTTCTTCGACAAGCATCCCGGCGGACCCCATCTGCTGAAGAAGAATGTGGGCAAAGATGCTACCCCTGCGTTCTTTGGTGGTCTTTACGATCATAGCAACGCAGCGCACAATGTACGTTCTTCTTGAACTCCATCATTGCCGGGCATTAGTCTGATCTTGACCGTCGCGCGTGCGCAGCTGCTTGCCATGAAGAGAGTCGCCATTTTGTTTGGGGGCGCCCCCCATGGATCAGATGAGCAGGTCGTTCCGCCTAGTCAGCGTTTACGTATCGCTTCCTACAACGAGCTATCGACTTGAATTCGGAGCAGACATTCTTGCTATCAGTTAGGACCTTTCGAATTTCGTTCTTCCGTCTCTTGTTTGTTTTGTCTTTGTATCTATACCGTTCACGGACCCAGTTTCGTAATTCATTCATCGTTGTTCACGTCCATGATCTGAGTAGGATGTTTGTGCCAACCCCCGTGAGTAGTGCCGGTGATCTGCCTTATCACGAGCTTCATTCCGAAGGAAATGTCAATGTGGGAAGTGCCCGATTATTCTTCACCAACTTGCAGAACGCAAATCGGTGCTGAGGGTCATTGTGCGAGTGATCGCGTGCAATGGCATTGAATGTAGCCCTTCTCGCCACGTCAGTGCTGGAAGACCAATACGATTACCCAGATTTTGAGCAATCGAGTGAGTCACCGCAGACTTCCCCGATCCAGCCCTAGGCACACTCTCTTGCGAATTTCATTCGCGTCGTTGAAAACCTCACAATTTTGGTGGATGAACGACGACGGTGATCTCTGTCTACACAGCAACACCTCCAGGAAAGCTCCCTCAAATTTCCGTGGTTTCTCCTCGTAAGCCGTGATCTTCTCATTGATATAGATATGGTATATTGAAACAATAAAGACGTCGCTTATCGTGCTTGCTACTGAACGCATGATATGTTCGTCGCTATTTTTCTGATCTACGAGCACCTGCGCGGACATTATTGGCAAATGGCGACAAACTGATATCAAGACAAAGACAGACCAATCAAGTTGTGCTAGGTGCCTATGTGCACGAACAAGGCCCGCAGGTCGAGCGGTATATGCTTCAAAATCTGCATCGTCCTGCTCAACGCATACGCAGCGCGCGTACAATCTAAACGCCCGTCCTCGTCCACCATGTACTTGTAAAACGTAGACGCGACCATATTCGCCACATTATCTTCCACGGCCCACATCGTCCCCACCACCGAACGAAATCCGGCAACGTGCATCGCAGCCGCGAGATGAATTACCTCGTCCGGGCTCTCCTTGTCCCCGACCGTCGTATGGCATGCGGAGAGATACGCCAAATGCGCCCCCCGTATATTGCATCGCATGATGTCTTCGATCTTCAGCCGTCCATCGTGCAAAGCGAACCCGGACTCGAACGGGCGTTGATCTCGATTGGGGATGCCATGGCATGCAAGGTGCACGCACTCGGTCTCTCTCAACGCCTCCCCCACTCTTGCTATGTTGGCGTCCTCGCCTTTGAGGGTCGTGAATGTCGCAAGCGGTGCGATAATCTCCGCAATGCTGGCGAGCTCGCCGTTGACAGAGACAAGTTCTTTCTGCCCAGGTGTCTGTGCCAGACCTACGGCGAGAAATCTTGGACCTCCAGAGGTGGACTCGGATGAATAGTTGTCGTTCTGTCTGGCACGAATGAGTGTCGTCAAGGTCGGCGTATACGACGAAATGTAAAGGTCAGCCGAACCAGGTTGCCCTTCCCGATACGGCCCAGCAGCGTGCAGGGGCAGGAACAAAAATTCGGCCGTCGGACACCACCAAATGCGCGACCAAGTGGGGAGGAACGTCTGAAGAACTGTGAAGATGGGTGAGACGACTTCCTCCCATAGCTCGCGTAGAATCTCGGTGAGTTCTTTCTCGATGTCCTGATACTGGATCATGCGCGTCCAGGATTGGAGCCTCGACGACTGTTGAACGACGCGCGCTTTGTTGGTGTCGAGAGGAACGTGGATGGGATCATCGTCAGAGCGAACAATCACTGCATCACAACCATGCTGGCTTGCGTTCACGATGATCACGGGTCCCCCAATGGCTGCCTTTCGAAGGTCGGAGAAGAGCAAAGGTAAAAGAAACCGGGAGTGGCCCGGTAATTTGCGGATCTCTTCCACGACGTCTTGCAGCTGAACATTGAGGCGCCATACTTGATCATGTTGTCCATGTGAGGCGGAAGGCGACTCCAGAGGCGACTCCAGAGGCGGGGAATCGAGATTGTGACGAAGGAGCGTGCTCAGTTCGGTGAACCTTTCTGCCAATGTCCTCCCCATCTCTCCAGCAGACGCAACGACATCATCCAGGGGAGAACGGAAGCGGGTGTATTGAGTCCAAAAGGCACTACGTCCCTGTTCAACGAGTTCGACTGCATCGGCAAGTCGCCCATGGCGAACACAAGCAGAAAAAGCATCCATGGAAAGGGTGGACGTAAACTCTTTGAGAGGGGCAAGACTTTGTGGCAAAGACGGAAGTATAGCAAGGTGATGAATCAGGAATCGGAGGGATGTTTGGTAAGCCAAGACCGTGGAATGGTGACTGGATGCTTCTGCAATAGACACCCATCGTTTAGCAGCCTCCAGATCGGTGAAGGAAACGACGCGCGAAACATCCGAAAGCTGGGAATAGAGATCGAATAATTCCTCTTGCTCATTCGCTGGTATCTCCGACGGAACATTCAACGGGAAGAGGCAATTCATAAGGCCCTTCAATGACTCTGCTCGAGAAGGATGGCCAACTGGGAAACACGTGAGAGCAGCTCTGTAATCCTTGATTGCTTCTGTAAGATCATGCATATCCTCCAACAGGCCATAACGAACGAGGAGGCAGCGCGCCAAGTCCGTCAATGTCATGGCGCGATCTGCTTGGTTGTCGCGTCGGAGCTGCAGAACATGTCGATACTTCGTGATAGCTTCCTCGAGGTCGCTCCTCTCCCGCTCTTCTCGGAAGCGGGCGGAAAGCGAAGATGCAAGGTTGTGCAGTGCTTCACAACGAACAGGATGACCCTCGGGTCGAAGCTGCAATACCTCTCTATTCATCCTGATGGCTTCCTCGATGTCGCTCGCGCCCTTCAGTTGGAAGTGGCGATCAAAGAGACATGTTGCAATGTGGCTCAATGTGGAAGAGCGGGCAGGGTCACCAAACTCTCGGAGTTCTAATGCTTCCTGATGCATCGCGAGAGCGTCCTCGAGGTCACTCATGACCCTTAGCTGGAAATGGCGTCTCCAGAGGCAATGTCCCAGGTTATCCAACGATGCGGGGCGACGACGATGACCCCGCGGGTGAAGTTCCAAAGCCTCCCGGCACTTGGCGATGGCCTCTTCAACATCCTTTAGCATGCCGTGATGCTCATACCGAGTCATGAGGCAAAGAGCGACATTGTTCAGCGACACAGAGCGCTGGGGATGGCCTAACGGACGAAGGGCCAACGCGTCTCTATGCATCACGATAGCCTCCTGGAGGTCACTCGCAAACCCCATCAACCGATACCGAGTCGAGAGGCTGATCCCAAAGTTGTTCATTGAAGAGGATCGAAGGGGATTACCCATCGGAAGAGCCTCCAATACGACTCTATTCACCGATATAGCCTGCTCGAGGTCACTCGCATCTCCAAGTTTTTGGTACCGAGCAAACAGACACTCTGCAAGGGTGTGCGACAGCGGGGATCTGCTAGGATGGACGGGCCGGAGAGGTTCAAGTAAAGCTCTCAACTTCAGAATTTCTTCTTCTAGATCGTCCATGATCCCCAGCTTATCATACCGAATGGAAAGACAGTATGCAAGATTATGCATCGGCAAGAAGCGATAGGGACTTTTGAGCGAAAGAAGCTCCACCAGGCTTCTGTTTATTGTAATAGCCTCCTCGAGATCGTTCATTTCTCCCAAATTGTCATATCTGGTTGAGAGACATAATGCGAGGTTGTTCAATGACGAAGATCGAAGATGATGGCCAGGAGGACAAAGATTCAGAATATCTCCATGCATAACAATGGCTTCCCCCAGGTCATTCATCATCCCTAATTGTCCGAACCGGGCATAGAGACAAATAGCAAGACCGTTGAACGAGATGGGACGATCAGAATGGCCTTGTGGGCGAAGTTCAAGCGCGGCTCTGTGCTTTGCGATGGCCTCCTCGAGATCATCCATTATACCCAGCAGCATGTATCGGGTGTAGAGGCCGAGCGCTAGATTGGAGAATGAGGTATGGCGTTCAGGATGACCCACCGAGCGAAGCTCCAGTGCGCTCTTATGCATCCTGATGACCTCATCCAGGTTCTCCACTCCTCCCACTTTGTTGTACCTGGCAAAAAGGAGACATGCGAGGTTGTTCAACGAAAAAGAGAGATCTAGATCGCCGATTTCCATTGCATCCCGCTGGAGCACGATGGCTTCGTCGAGGTCATTATTCTCCCCGAGATTTTCATAGCGAGTATAGAGATAACCCGCCAAATTTCTCAGCGAGATGGGACGATCAAGGTGGCCTGGTGGGCGGAGTTCTAGTGCACCTTTGTTCTTTGCGATAGCCTCTTCGAGGTCAGCCAGCGTCCCTAATTTCATGAATCGACTGTGGAAAGAAGCGGCGAGGTTGTTCATTGAATTGGATCGAAGGGTCTGATCGATGTCGCAAAGTGCAAGGATGCCTTGATGCAGTGCGATAGCCTGTTCGACGTCGTCCGTGTTTCCCAGTAGACTATAACGAGTAGATAACTGAACCGCGAGGTTGTTTGATAGCCATGGTCGATGAGAATCAGTTGGAAGGGTGAATTTCAACGCAGTACGTCGTGCGATGATAGCTTTGTCCAGATAACACGACCCTTCGCCCCGCTGAAATTTTTCCCAGCAGAACTCCCCGACCTTGTCCAAAACCTTGGACGTGGTTGAAAACACCGCCTGTAGATCCGCCCCTGCCGAAGTCAACATGATTTGTTCAAGTATTACAAAGTCTGCCCAGCTGATTTGGTCAGACACATAGGATGAATATTTTGATACACTCACTCACTGACACGTCCTCCAGCCAGAGTCTTGCTTTGCACGCAGTAAAGGAATGAAGGAAGATGCGTGCACACGGTGTCGACGTGTGACGTGAAAGTTGCACTGGCGCCTAGTGGAGGGAGAGCATCACTTTAGAGCAAGACGTTTCCGGACCAGCGAGACATCAATGAACAAATTTAGCTTCAGGAACTGCACCGTGGGTAGTGCGAACTTTCCAGTGATGACCATGCCACCAACTTTCTGCACCATTCCTCGTATACAACTTTCTTCCTGTGAAACACCATGAGTCGCCCGGCTCAGCAAACGCGTCGAGAGAAGGACATAATACCCGAACTGTACCATTCGCCGTCTGCCACTGACAATAGCGTTGGATAACAGGTTCATGAGAACAAGGCGTTATCATGATTTGACAGCACCGGATAAAATTACCCATTGAAGTACATAGACACGAGGAAGTTATTTATCAAGAAACAAAAAAGGGGGCTCAACAAGATTGCCCTTCTGGAGCGCCTTCAAGTTTAGCCACTACGGGCGGCGCGGTGTGCGCTGGAAAGGAGTGATGAGTTTGTATGTAAGGTAATTACATACAATGGAAAGGACTGAGAGGAAGGCGGGTATCTAGGAGAGAGAAGGCGGGCGAAGCGCGTAGCGCTTTCCAGTCCGGAACGGGAGGGACACCTGCTGGTGGGCATGAGCTGCGAGGGCGGGCGGGACCACCTTGCGGAGTATGCCTTCATAGCGGGTGATCTCACGCGCTCTGGGGACCCAGTGGGGGAATGCTGCGAGGCGACGAGTCTAGGTGGAAGGGAGGATGAGCGACGTGGCGGTACGAAGAGATAAGCTTGTTTGCACTCCGGACTCGTGCGTGCCTTACTCGGCCTCTGTTGTTTTCTTCTCGACTAGGGGCAAGTGTCTAATAAATACGTACACCACTTGGCACTTGCACAGCCACATTTCCTTTTTCTGTCAGCTACCGCCGTCTAGAGTCCGAGTATGAATTGGCTGTTATGTAAATTCTGATATAACTCGATATAAAATGTTCGAGCGTCCCCTTCTTCGTTTCTTTCTCTCTCTTTCGTCGACAGTATACTTAGAGGGGTTGTGAGTGACACAAGTCGATTCATTATCCTGCACCGTCAGCTTAGTCTCCACACTGGCAGGCAGGCATGCATCTTCTCCTCATCCATTCCTTCTTGCTAGCGATCGGTGTAGCGCGCGGGGCCGTCACTGCCTACGGCCCTCATGTCCAGCAGTCATTGAAGACAGTCACAGCTGCCTCTGCGTCTTTCACTGGCGCTGCCACCTATGATGATGTCACCTTGACACCTCCTCCTGTCCCTAACCCTCCTCCACCCACTTCCTTTGGCGTCCAACTACAGACGGGATCCGTTCCTGGCCTTTCGATACCTCAACAGGGTTCGTTTTTTGGGTTCAGCATAGAAATCAGTGTAGTCACACAAATCCGTAAGTGTCTGATTATTGACCTATTTTTTGCGAATTAAAGACGTTCGCTATAGTTGGTCGAAACAGGTACCTGATTTATTCACACTGAGCTGCCCATCTGACACAGTCTACCGTAGTTCATTCTTGCAGGTCCCGTTCCTCAACTTGATGGCAAACATCAGGGAGCGTGCTGGTAGTGTCCATGTACGCATCGGTGGTAATACACAAGATTACGCCACCTTGGTCGATTCTATTCCCGGCGGCGCCAGTGTGGAGAAAATTGGCAGTGTATTCGTTAATCCAGTAAATATTCTATATGTTACTGAAGGCTTGGTTCGATGCCTGATGGCTTTTACCCTTGCAGACTAATACGCCGCCGGTGATTTACACCGCTGAGATCATCAAGATGATGAGGCAAATATCTTCGTTCACCAACGTTCGTTGGTACTTGGGTATGCAAAACTTTTGTTGCTAATTTTTTTCGGTTGAACGCCAATACCATCAGGTATCCCCTTCAATGAAACCCAGAACTGGCGCCTTCAAGTTGCAGAAGTTGGGGAATCGATCCTTGGTGACTATCTTGTTGGTTTACCAGTAAGAATTAATATATACTGGTCAATGACTCATACTGATAGCTTATAGTCTGGTAACGAACCAGATCTTTATGCACGACACGGCCATCGACCGATCGTACGTCGACCTTTTTTAATCTCGACTACAACGGACTAAAGTCGGGTTTAGACTTACAGTCCTAACGACTACAAGAATGAATTTGGACAACTCATCCAAGCTATCGACGCTGACTCGAACATTCCCAACAAAAGTCTTCTCATCGGCCCTAACCTGGCGACTGTTTGGCCACCCGAAGATGTATGGAATACTGGCTACGTCACCGATTTTAGGCAGAGTCTGACCGCGCTGGGTGTCGAACGGTATGTTTGGCTGTATTTTCTGTTATATCCCTAAGTACCTGGATGACGGTATGTGTGCTAGTTATCCAACCGACAACTGTTACGCACGATTCGGTGTCGGTACCCCTCAAACTGGACAAGGCAGTCTCCCCAACTTCTTGACGCATACATCTGGGCAGCAACTGGTTTCAGGGTACCTTAATTCGACTGCCTACGCCCAGTCACAAGGGCTCCCTTTTTTAATGCTCGAAACTAACACTGCATCATGCGGAGGTTTTCCAGGCTTAAGTGATAGCTTTGCAGCAGGCCTGTGGGCCGTTGATTATGGGCTGCAGATGGCTTACGCCAACTTCAGTCATAGCTTGTTCCACGTTGGTGGTGAAAGCGACTATTACAATGTGTGTATTTCGCCGGACCTTTTTCGTTTCCCCTTGCTCACAGAGTCTGCACCTTAGCCCTTCACCCGTAAGCTCTGTTTCGTCCAGCGTTGAAACCCAGATATACAATTCAATATCGATATAGCCCCGGTCACGAACCAATCGTCGTTCCATCAATGGACCGTCGCTCCTATATATTATTCTTCCCTGTTTGTCGCCGAGGCTTTGGGCTCCTCCAATCAATCACAAGTTCTGGATCTCCAGATGAACAGTGGCAATGAGTTCACCCCAGGCTATGCCATCTACGAGAACGGCCAGCCAACCCGTGTTGCTCTGATCAACTTCGTCGAGGATAGCTCGGGGGCGAGTGATTATACTGCTAGCATCTCCATCGGTGGATCAGTTCCATCTCAAGTTAGCGTCAAGTAAGGCTTGCATTCTTTCTTGCAATGCACCGCTCATGTCTGTATTAGATATCTCTCGGCAGCGTCTGTCACACAAAAGTTCAACATAACGTGGGCTGGGCAGACGTTCGGCGATGCTTTTAGCTCAGACGGACGACCAGTGGGAGTTGTAGATGTGCAGACTGTCAATTGCGACCAGACTAACAATGTCTGCAATGTCAAAGTTCCTGCGCCCGGCGCAGCACTGGTTTTCCTCTCGAACCAAGCACTCTCAGAATCGAACTCAGGACCCACGATGACATTCCCGACGACTATCGCGACTAAATCCCCATCCCACAACACTGCGACGATCGACCCAGCTGTATTGGCCACGTCCAATGGAGACAAGGCCATTGCTGATGCATTGGCAGGGACGAGCCAAGGGGGTGGGGTCAACAGTGCATTCGGACTCGGGCAGGCTCTGCCTAGCGTGGGTGCCCTGATCGTTGGGGCGTTCATCGTTGCTCGGATGACCATGAGATGGTAACAACGGAGTTCTCTGGTGTGTATCTTTGGGATGAATGCAACGGTCTGCGCCTTTGTCTGCTTGGAATCCTTGCTGTCGGCGGTGATGCCCTGCTCGGTGCGATGTTGGGCATGACCAAGAACACTCGCTTAGGCATATGTATCGTGTGTATATAGATATTGTGCATCCCTCTCTGAT
The DNA here is from genome assembly GCA_038092235.1 of Leccinum boreale. Classification (NCBI taxonomy): domain Eukaryota; kingdom Fungi; phylum Basidiomycota; class Agaricomycetes; order Boletales; family Boletaceae; genus Leccinum; species Leccinum boreale. The sequence goes on from JBBPPX010000592.1 coordinate 9,053, forward strand.
CCGTAATTTATACTTAACTCGAACACATCATTCATGCAAGTAGCATGGGTAACAACGAAATCCAGGTTAGGGTCCTCCTTCACGTCCCTGGAGCCACCACAGCAACGACTCTGCGGTTGACATGACTGACGAAATTCTCAAGCACACCACGATCGCTCCCATCGACACACGGGTACACCACATTAGGTCTCGATGAGTCGCCCGCTTGTTACCCGTCGCGCATATCAATCCCCCTGGACCGCATGGACTCATCAGTGACAGCGAATGTCTTCATGGCGTCTTGAATCCACAGTACATAGTTCAACCTTGGAAACGCCGGTCAGCACAGGAAGCGGTACCAATACAAAGCAAGGCAATGGACGCACCGATTCGGCACTAGGCTACCAAAAAGAAGACGGGCCCGATCACCAACATATTGGGTATCTCGAGACAGCGGCTTACAGGCGGACGCAGTCGATCGTCGGGAAGCGCGAGATTGACGTTAAAGTCTTGATAAGGCAGCGCCTCTGTCAACCGTCTTGTCACTCACTAAGCAAACATTTTAGCAATCTCATTTCCTCTGACCTTTGTGCTGAAACGCTCTTGAAATCAATCGTGGGTCCTGTGTGCCGCAGTGTGCGTCAAGAACACGCTTATCGTACGACAGGCCCCCGGGCCCAAGTACATGTTAACCACATTATCACGAAGTACTCTACACAAACCGACACGCAACAACAGAGCAACGTGATGGTGAGGACACAAATTGAATTAAAAAAATAAAATAAAAAAAGAACACGCTTACAGTTCGTGATTCAGTAGGATCGTTTCTCGATGTCAAGACGGACAAAAACGTACTGAGGTCGGAGAAGCGGATAACGCCTTGCAAGTCCCAGAAAGTCGGGCGGGCTGACGTATGGATTGCGTGGGTGCATCCCAACTCACGAACAACTGAGGTCTTTACTCAGGTTCGCCGATTTGTCGGATTAATTTGGAGGAGCGGTTCGAATAATTACGTGATTTCTTCTTTATCAGGCAGGAGTCGTGGTCGGACCTTTCCTTCTTCACATACTTATATCCCGAGGTCGGTCAATATCACGCTGACGAATCTTAACACGAGACCGAGTTTCGACTGCGACGGGGCCATCCGTTCCGGACGGTACACCCTTCAAGCCACTAAAAAGGTGCCGAGCGAGTCCTTGATTTATTCTGATCTCATAGTATGTATCCCGACCTCGGGCATTTGCCAGCCAAAAAACGGGAAATGCTGTGTCATGCTAAAGGTTTTCCCGTGAATCAGATCGTGATGTGATTGAAGTGACTACTTCCAGATGTCATATCCCCGTAATCATTGGCTTGAATGTCGGCCGATGCGGCAAGACGGGATAAAAAAAAGTACCTACTGGAAGCTGCAAGTCCAGAGATTCTTCATTCCTCGATCCCTATATAAGAGACGTCGTCTTCTGGGTCTTCTGCAGACATCAACTACATCTTTACTAACGACGCTATGGCATCAGCAATGCATATTTCTATCTGGTACGCCCTGGTTCAACGTAACATCCAGTCAGGATTTGCTGCTAATCTCGTTGCATAGCGGTGGTGGAATTGGTGGCTTGACGCTCGCTCTGGTCATCTCAAAGTACAGTTCACTTTCAGTCGAAATTTTCGAAGCTGGTCCTACCATCACCACTGCTGGTGCTGGAATTGGCTTCTTCGCCAGGACCATGGAGATTATGAAAGAACTAGGGATTTATGATGAGCTGGCGCAGATGGCGGTCCGACCTCCCCAGGAAAACACAGGTTTGTTGAGTTTTGTTTTTCGTCTTGACTTCCACACCACTTA
>JBBPPX010000593.1:0-10816 GCA_038092235.1 Leccinum boreale
AGGCATCAACTACTACATTTCGTTGTGGTATCCACGTGCAGATCGAGCCAAACGGATTGCCATATTTTTTTCTGCGGTAACCGTCTCGGGTGCCTTTGGTGGCATTCTTGCGTGAGCTGTCTCTCATATCAGTGAATGTATATCACGCCACTCAAATGCTACAAGGTATGCCATCGTAAACATGGAAGGGTATGGGATACTTTAGAAATGGATACTTCCCTGGCTAATCTTATCTTTCATGGCAGGATCGGTGGCCTTCATGGCTGGCAGTGGATCGTAAGCAATTTAGAATAATTGCATGCTGCAGTTCACTCATTCGAAGTGATTAGTTTTGTTTGGAAGGACTCGGTAAGTATCCAGTTCAGAGCAAAGTGAGAGTGACCAAGTTTGCTTGTTCACAGTTACGATCGTCGTTGCTATTGTGGCATTTCGCTTCATGCATGATGTACGCGAGAGTTATCTACCCGTTCCGACTTGCTTATCGCTCCTCGTTTAGTACCCAGCGACTGCATCGTTCTTGACTGAAGCTGAAAGGTGTCACATTGTCGGGTTGCTGAAGATCGATTCGCAACATCTCTCTACTCATTTCGACTTCAAATTCGTTTTACAGGCCCTGAAGGACTATAAAAGTTATGTTCTGGTCGGCATGTACATGGGGTATGTCAACCAAACTAACCTGATCCGGCTTCGCTGACCATGGCACTGATTGCTAGCTTGCTCGTCCCCGGTTACGCGATCTCTCTTTTTACTCCTACGATCATCAACGAGCTCGGTTTCTCTGCTACTAATGCGCAGTTGCTCTCTGTCCCGCCTTTTGTCGTGGGCTGTATATGCACTGTCCTCGTCGGAATTTACTCGGACATCTCTACACTCCGTGGGCCATTCGTGATTGCTGGTGGAACTGTTGCATTGGTGGGGTACATCGTCCTGTATACCCAGACAAACCCCGGTGTTTCGTATACCGGCGCAATCCTCGCCGCGGCAGGTGTATTCTCGCCCGTCCCCGCTATTCTCGCATTGGTCAGCGGAAATGCCGGAGGAGACACGAAACGCAGCGTCGTCCTCGCCATGGTCATCGGAATAGGAAACCTAGGAGGGTGAGCCCCACATGCATATTCCTCGTCTAGCGGGAATTCGCGGTCTGACACACGGAACGATGATAGGATATGTTCGTCTTTTATTTACATTGATCCTCCCAGATTCCACATTGGCCATGGGACGATCATGGGTTGGCTGAGCCTCGGGTGCGCATCTCATCATACCACGTAGCTTTTGTCTGCTGACGAACTGGGCGAATGAACAGGATGCTCTTGTCTGCATTTGCGATGTGGGACTATAACAGGCTCAACAAGAGGAAAGAGGAACTGTGCCAGAACCTTGGGATCACCGAGGATCGCAGTGAAGAATTCCGGGATATGGGGGACGATAGTCCCCTGTTCAAATATGCAATTTAGTTCTGGTTTGTTCAATCAGTGTCCGAGTGGTAAGGCCTAAGGGTCGGAAGAAAGAAAAACGGCTTGAAGCATGATACTTTTTGTATAACATATCTTTGACCCCATCAAACATGAAATGGATGAGGTTTTTGCTCCTATGAAACATTCCGAAGTGCCAATGGATTTTTTTGCTAAAGATGCTCTCTACGAAATGCCTGCTTCATGCAGACGTGTCAGCACAAATGGTTCTTGAACCTGAAACGAAATGTCCGCTGTTTCTTCAGGGCTACGTTTTACCCTACACGGCCACACGGAGTGTTTCCTCCACCAAGTTCATGCGCATAGCAACCGAACGGTATCGTATCCTTGAACTCAGTGTTCGTACACCGTTCTTTTATTGGTTTCCCCGTCTCTAACGACCTCCTGTAGCCGATTTCAAGCATTGCGTCTTCGACCCGGGTAACGCCATCAATTCAAGCTGTTGGCTGACGACGAACCCTAGAAGGGTCCCGAAGAGCTTCTTCACTACCGTCAACTCATTTTCTCGCCTTCTCCGTATCGACAGGGTGTTCAAGCTGCCATTGGCCGACGACGAACCCTAGAAGGGTCCCGAAGAGCTTCTTCACTACCGTCAACTTATTTTCTCGCCTTCTCCGTATCGACAGGGTGTGATGCTTCGCATGGGACATCGAACTCATCGGCGGCGTCCTCGCCCCTCCATTCGTTTCAAAAATACTTATCTTCAAACAGCGGCAACATCGTATCCATACTCGAAGCTGGCGAACTTGTTTGTGGGGGAAACCGGGTGTGGACATTGGCCCTGTTGCCAGTGATCGTTAATGTACTCGGAGGGCTCGCGTCTACATGGTTTGCAAGCCTTTATGGAAGGAAGCCGTCCTTGCTGGTTGCTGCTGCCATCTACATCATAGGGAGCGTTGGGTTAATGGTTGCCCTCACGCCGACCTACATATCCGAATACGCACCCCGGACCATCCGTGGACGTAAGTTGTACTGGCAGCATCGAATTCATCGTCGCTCTGCTCAGGATTAGACTGATATTTTCGATTCCACGTGGTGTCTCCCCATCGTCATCTAGATTATCTCGGGAGTCCTCCTTCTCGTCTTGATGCACTTCCGGCACGAATCGCCTCGTTGGCTAGTTGAAAACAAAAACGCTACGACAACGCTGCGAAATCGCTTGCATACAGCAAGACGATCGCGTACCGGTGCTTCCTTGCCTTCCTCCAGCAATGGACAGGAACGAACGCGATCAACTACGTACCACTCCCCCAGCACTGTTCGCGACCAGCAGATACGGCATCGTCAAATACACTTTCGCGATCGTCGCGATCTACTCATACGGCATTGCCTTTTGTTTTGTCAGAGGATTCACCCCGCTCGTGCTCGGGTCCGAGATCGCGCCGTCTCACCTCCGGCCAGGCGTCATGGCACTTGCGGTAGGGATGATATGGCTATTCACGTACGCGGTCGCGTAGGTGACGCTGCGGATGTCAGGTGAGGGTGTGTGGTTTTTGGGGTCGCGAGCGTCGGGATGGCGGTGTTTGTGTGGGTTGTCTGGAGGCCCTGAGGTTTGGGTGAGGGACGTGAGGGACGCGCCTGAGGGACAGTGTGTGCTCAGACAGATTGGATGGGGTGCTTGGGAGGGAGCCGAGTATTAAGAAGCGGGAGTTGTAGGCGAAGGTGTGGTCATAGAAGATGGAAGCAATGCGTCGGACGAGGGGATTGGGCGAGAGAAGCAGGACGGCGACTAGCTGATTTCGTGAGTTGTTGGCACCTTCTGCGACGGATTTGGTGGTTGAGTCGGAGGGGGTTGCACTTCACTGATCTACCGCGTATTCAGTGGAAACGCAGTCTATGGTATTATCGTATATCATATCCTGTGACAGTTGTAACCGGAGACGAGCCTTCCGGTCAGTATGGAGCCTACTACTGCCAACCGAGAAAAGCCGTGGCCACATGCACACATGTCAACCTACATAGTACGCACCTCGCAAAGAGCCATCCCGCCGCCCGTTGGGAAATTTTCCTTGTAACTCAAATGAACTCGGGGAACTCGGGGAACGTGTAGCGGCTCAATCAGATGCGGATTTGGAAGTGATGAAGGCACACACTGGCTCCATCACGATTTACGGCCATCAAACGGACGAGCATTTTCAAAGGAGCGAATGAGCGTTGTGGATGGATGGATAATCGGTGGGGACGGGCTCCGTGGCCCGTGGACAGTATGCCACTTGTATCCAGGGGTTCGGGTGCTGAAGGCTCAAGAAGGGACGGACCTTTGGTAATCACCGTCGCGGGGGAAAGCAAAAGCAGACGATAAGAACGAACACCCGCGTGCAGCTACAAGCTAAATGGAAGGGGATGGTACAAGGTTTGTCGGGGTCGAGCGGCGACTCCGTTGTCGTCAAGGTGACAAATCCGGGAACCAGATCCGGAGGCCAGAGGGGGTTATATGTTGCATTGTACATTGGGTGGTAATGATGAAGGTGAGGGACGATTACTTAAAGAAAAGGTACCGTGACCTTTTGTTTCATTGCCAAATGACCGCGTTCTGGTGGGAAAACTTGGAACAACACATTCCGAGTCCCGGGTTCCTCCCGGTCTCGGTCTCAATCGACGGGCATTCCATCAAGGACCTGGTGGCATCCCTGAGCCCTTGGATACAATCGTCGGTCGTTTTCACGGCGTCAGTAGCAGCATGTGGAACTTTCTTGTAAGGAGTCATTGTCAAATGAGGAATAACCTTTAGGTACATGCGGTATATTGCCAGTGATATACGAAGTTACGTGACACTGCGAGACGGACGTGTCATTTTTGTCTAGATCGAATAAAGTGGACGGAACACTGTTAGGGAAGAAAGGAAAGGAAAGTACAAGAAAGTACAAAGAAAGATAGAATAATAGAAAGGAAAGATTTAAAAAAAATTTTGAAAAAACGAGCGGATGATGATTATGATCGACAAGACCTGAACCTGCAGGCCGTTCGTCTGACTGTGATTATTTAGAAAAAAGTTCCCGAAACCTTTATGAAACCCGTCGCCGCATCGAACGTTCCTTGAGAACCACCTTGGAAGAGGCGAGGTGGGAGGGGAGGAGGAGCACGCCACTTCCTCACGAAGAGAAAAATGATCGCCACGACCTTCTTACACTGCCTCTTAGTTCGCTTCCGTCAGTCCTTCTTCCACTACCCCACCGTTTTCCAGCTGTTTCGCGGCGTGCACCTTCTTGCATGACGCCTTGCTGTTCAGATGCCGCTTCAATGCGTCCAGTCGCGTGTACGACTTCCCGCAGGCTAAACAACAGTGCGATGGGCGGCTGTGACGGAGAGACTGCTGGTGCCTCTGAAGATCGCCCAAAGAGGTACAAATATGGTCACAGCCGTTCAAGAGGCAAGGAAAGACTTTGGGAGATCGAGGGGGAACAGAGGAGTCGTGCGGTTGGGGAGAGGCGACGCAGGGTGATGCAATCCGAACCTGCTTCATTTGCGCAGTGGCAGCAGTGACAGAAGACACTGGCGGACGCGAAGTCCCCGCAGTGCTATTTCCGAACGATGATGAAGACGGCACGGAAGGAGGCAGGGACCGGGCGCGTTCAGGGGAACTACCTGTCTCAGAATTCAATATATGATAGTAATGGTGATGATAATATATTGGAACAGTCTTGCCGCCACCCTGTCGCGCAGGCGTATCGTTCGCATGTCTCTTGGGCTTCTTCGCAACCCTCCTCGAAGACGTGGTTTTCCTTCCTCGTCTTCGTCGCTTTCCAGGTTGCACATCCTCGGGCGAAGGGGGGCCAGCATTCCTGGCGACTTCCCTGCCGTTCACCATCACCACAGAGGGACGTTTGCGCGGAATTATCCAAGGACCCGTGAGAGGGGTGCAGGGAGGGTTACCGTCGTACATATCGATGTCCGTGTCCGTGTCCGTGTCCGTATCTGAATCCGAGCTCCAGCCATGATCATAGTCACGAGTGCTCGGTTCTGCCTCTGTTTGAGGAGGTCGTTGCGGGGGCTGTGGCACGAACGCACGGCGGACAGTAGTTACGGGACCGTCGCAAGTACTATCTGTGTCGTATTCGAAGAACGCGCTATCGTCTGAAGCGACGGAGCGTGCGGGATCCATGGTGACGTCGTTGTTGGCATTACACTGAGCACCTTCGAAATCGGCGTGAGCGTCTGCCAAAAACATTTTTGCCCTCGCATCGAGCCACTCTCTCGAAGGAGGTGGCAAGCTCGTGTCGATAGGTGGAATATATGGGACGAGCATGTTGACTTGGTTCGGAGCCACCCCGACTGTGCTACGTCTGTCTTCGTAGGGGGATCGACGGGGACGCCACTCTGGCTGGTCGGGAGAGATGCCCATGTAATCGGCAGAGTTACCGTGTATTTTGGCAAGAGAGCGACGACGTTCCGGTGGATTGAGGATCAGGGGGCGGGGGGTAGTCCAGGAAGGATCGACCATGTCCGGGGAGACCCCGAATCGGTGATCGTGAGCACGCGCAACCGTGTCATAAAGCTAAGATTAGAGCATGCCACACCATCAGCAAGTTCTAAGAGGACAAAAACAATTGTGTGCATACTCTAGACGGGGGCTTTGAAGGAAGGAGACGCGGGGCCATGGTTGGGTCAAAGTAGTTCTCAAGGGGGTGGTCGTATACGACTCTGCCATCCGGGGCGGTGATGGGATGAACATACTTGAAAGGCCTTTCAGGTCGACCTGGCAAGGCAGAATGAGGAGTGGTAATCAGACGAGTGTTCATAACGTAAAAATGGAGACGAGCGGTGAGGAATGATACGCCATGAAGGCGAACGAACTAGATTTTATGGAGGAGAGGACATGTGGAGTGTGGACCAGGCGAGATCAGGGGAACAATGCCGAGAAGTGGCACCTGGTCGGTTGTCCGACGCTTTGAGCAGCAGTGCGCGCGCGCTTTGACGTTGGAAGGCAGACGGGCAAAGCAGAGAATATCAGACCAAGACGTACGATGGGCGATGGTCCAGCACTGGTTTAACAGCAGGCAACTTGGTCATCACGCGCATAAGGCGTGACCGAGGTCAAGGCAGATCGCGAATATTCCACCGTTTGATTCGAGAATTCGACCGCGACCGTCTGCAAAAGAAACGTTGCAGCCAAACAATCTCCGCCATGATCTCCTTCGAAGTTGCAGTGACCCTTGTTAATCGGCCATTGAGCGCGTCAGTGTGACAGTAGCGCGTGACAACAATGAAACCTTGTGACACGACGACGCGATCTATCCCATTTATTAAAATTAAATCTATATGATGGTTATTGTCAACGGCTTTAAAATGGGAGCCATCCTGGGACGAGAGGTGCATTGTCTATTCCCCCTCCAATCCTTCCCTGGCAGGCCCAGCCATGTACATATTTGCACTTTTCCTAACCCTTTTCTCCTCCTTCCACCTCGTGTCCTGCCATGCATGTCCGTCCCTTCACCGCTTTTCCTGTGTCTCTGCTGATCCCCGCCCAACGCAGCCATCTGGACTCCCTCCATGTGGGGCTTCAATGTCACCAGCTCGACCTTCTCATACGATAACCGCCCCGTCACCCCACTCATGAACTACCCATTCTCAAAGTGGTGGTTCCACGGCCACCTCAACTACCCGCCTCACCCGGAAGACGTTTTCGAGCTCCCTGCTGGCCAGAGTGTCACCACTCAGATAACATGCGACAAGGGTGCTACGACTTACTACGCTAGCAATCCCGGAGGTAATATTCAAGAACCAAACAATCCCAACAACGTTTGCCCCGGCGCCCCTATGACTGAATACCATACGAAAGGTTTAAGCGACGTCAAGGGCTGCGCCCTCGGTATTGCCTACAAAAGCGACGTCTCCCAAGTCCAACCCGCCGACTTTACTATCTTCTCCGTCAATCAGACCTGTGTCTGGAGTCGCTACACTGATTTCGGTGTCCCAAAACAGATGCCCCCTTGTCCCAATAATAAGTGCATTTGTGCCTTCTTTTGGATTCACTCGCCCGACAGCGGCTCGGAGCAGAGTATGTACTTGATAATTTCCTTTTATATCTTTCTCATGTCTCTCTACTCCTGCAGACTATATGAACGGATTCCAGTGCCGCGTCACAAAATCTACTTCCACCGTCGGGCTCGCCACGTCAAAGGTTGCTCGTCGCTGCGGCGCAGACCCGGCTAATGGAAGGCCCAACGCAGTCCCTGGAAATTGCACATACGGCGCGAAACAACCCCTCTATTGGTACCAAGCTGAACAGAATAACGTGAGAATATCTCGAGATCTGTCTCCTCAGCTCCACTCACCGCGGCGTTTCGATTCAGATGTTCGAAGGAACTTATTCCCCTCCCTTTTACAACGATCTTTACAACTTCCGAGACGGCGCACAGAACGACATTTTCCAGAATTCGTATTCGAATATCCCCGTTCCTGGTCCCAACCAAACTGCTCTTCCCGTTCTTGCTGCTTCTGGAAATACTCCCCCTACCTTTAACCCCCTTTCTAACGGCACGACACCAAGCCCCTCGGCTCCGTCTGTTCCGGTTAACACGACGTTACCCGCTCCTTCGTCCAGTCCGTCGAATTCGAAATGGTCAGCGTCTTTTTGTGTCATTTCCATGACGATGGTTTTGACCCGTTTCAAAAAATTCTCTAGCAAGAGGAAACGTGAGACTACTAACCCTCCGTCCTCTCGTCATGCCTCCGCTCACCGAGGAGCTACTCGATTCGGACACAAAGCCGCCGGCGTAACCCGGCGCTCTCGATCGCTGAACGCGGTCAAGAAATCGGAGGTCTGGTTGCCTGTATGAGCTCGATACTCGTTAGGCTGGCGCATTTTTTCTTGGTTTGTTCTTGCACTTCATTGCACCCTAGCATACCCTCCCAGCTTTGCAAGCTTTGGAACCCTTGTGACGCGTCGACGCGTTTGCTGCCTCAGATCCGCTCTTTTGCCGTGGATAAGCCACATGTAGTATTTCGTTCTGATGACTGCGTTGCTTGCTTAGACTCCGTAAGGATGTGTGTATGTATGTATTACAAAAATTTTCAGAGAAGAGTCGTGCATGCATTCTTAATTTATCACCTTGGCAATTATCTGCCTGTCGGCCCGCATCTGCACGAGAACCCGACAGGCCGAGGGGAGCCAATTATTTGATTAGTGGTAAGTTGGTAACCATGGTCTCTAAATACGTCACAAAGCCTAGTATACAATCATGCAAAATCCATCCACACCATCTTCCTTGATCATCTACACCATCGAAGTGACATGGCAACTCAGATGATCAACTCTGCCTCATCCCGCTTTTCTCGCCCTGTATGGAAACCTCGTACGTCTCGTACGACTACCTCCTCCCAGGCCTCATCGTGACCCCACCGACCACGGCCTCTGCACGCTTCTCCAACTTCTCTGTGCCTCATCACATCCTTCATGTTTTCCGTGACATCCCCGAGCTCGATCATCAATCGTCGCCATGCATTGTGCTGAAATCCCACATTCACCCGACAGACCGATCCCGTGTCTTTCAACGTGGGCGCAAATCGCGTATGCTGATCGTAAATCGAAGGGTACAAGCCCAGTATCGATGGCGGTGTAAGAATGCCCACCACACCCAAAAGATCGGTTACATCAAGGAGGAAAATTGGGACAGGAAGCGCTGTAACCCCGAATGGAGTAGGAGGAAAGGATCAAACGACTAACGCACTGAAGTACAGGGTGCCCTGTCGTACAAGTAGGGTCATGTACTGTTGTGCAACGATGAACAAACTGGAAGTTCCATTGGAAACACTCACACTCTAAGCGAAGGATATGTGGAAGGATCGCTGGTCAGCATGTCATATACCGTATGCAGCGGACATCCACGAACATGAAGTATACTTTGAATCATCCATCAAGACATATGCGAGGTGGTCGATACCATCCTCACAAAATACAACGTAAGCCGCAGTGTGACGAGGATCATCGATCACCCTAGACAACTTCGGTTGACAATGAGTCAATGACAGATGGGCCGGCGTTTCAAGCGTTATAGCCGTATCACTTTAGTGTGGGAATAATATTAGGTGGACAACTTCGAGCTGTTCCGTCACCGAACCGATTAATGCCTCGAATAAAATCACCTGTTCAACAGTATTAAATTCGCCTGCTCGATGGATGCCAGGCAAGTTTACTCCCCACCATGCGCCACCCAGGAAAACCCCTCGTCGGGTTGTCCTGCCTCTCATTATTGGCTCGCGCCCATATCTGCGATCATTCTGATCTGAGTTGGACACTCCGAAACCAGAATGGTTCTATTGTTGTCCCAGGCTCTCTACCCTACCAGGCTCACATCGACCTCTTCAAGGCGGGCATCATAAATGACCCTCTCTTGGGCATCAACGGTGAGGTTGGACAACATTTCAGACGTTGCTCGATGCTCATTTCAGTGAAGAATACACCCAACGATGGATTGTGAACGACAACTGGACATACACAGCCGACTTGACCCCATTTGAGCAACGCTACGAAAATAACCACTCGGATAGAACACTTCTCGTATTCTATGGCATTGACACGATTGCCAACATAGTTCGTAGTCTCTTGTTGTAACATGGTGCATCGTCATCTGACTGTTCATATGTGTAGACTTTGGCTGGTCACCCAGTCGGCTGGGTCAACAATCAGTACCGCAGGTATATCTACGACGTGTCCGGTTACCTTGGATCTGCCGTTGGAAATGATAACAATCTGACGATTGCCCTCGAGAGCGCTTATTACTATGGTTTAAATATCACAGAGAGACCGGATGCGGAACCACAACCCGCGAATGTCGGGCCATACCTTGTTGTAAGCCGCATATACATCATCGTTGCTATCTTGCCTTATCTCAACCACCGCCAGTATGAATACCCCAACAATGAATGGATTCGGAAGACCTCGTGTGACTTTGGTTGGGATTTTGTGAATTGCTCAGAGTTTGCCGGATCGTCACTAAGCTGATCACATTTCTAGGCTCCTGCTTTCGTGCCCAGCGGAGTCTATAAACCCGCCTTTCTCGTTACTCTATCTGAGTCTGCCACTTTGTTGGATTCACTCGACGAGCCAACATATCCAGTTGCCAAGAGTGCGATTCTGTTGGAGGAGACCTCAGTTGACATTTACAAATACGGTCAAAACATGTCGCTCATCGACCAATTCTGCAGACTGGGTTCTCAATGTCACGTTTGGGATTCGCTCCATCAAGTCCTACACGGCCCCGACTGTAACATTGTCGATCCCCGAGCTTGGTCTCACGTCGCAGCCTATTGCACTCGATCCAATTCAGATGGGGACGGACACGACGACGTTCATGAGCGTCAATTGGTCCATTCCGGACGGGGTCCCCGAACGGTGGTATCCA
>JBBPPX010000594.1:0-10812 GCA_038092235.1 Leccinum boreale
TAACTCGTTCCCTTTGACTATACCCATAATCAGACACGAACAAAAATATGTCGGCAATTATTTCGCTCGTCCAAAAAAAAATGTCGGAAGGCGTACCATCTCCATCCGTCTTTCGTTTCCTCGGACTCGCGCTTGTCTGCATTTTCTGTTCTGTCTTTTAATGAGATGGAGATGGAATGTGCAATTTAAGTACGGGCGAGAGAGGGAGACCGTCGCACCGGGTTCAACATGATGCTAGCGTGGGAACAGAAATTTGATTTCCACTGGCGGAACGTTCATAACTCGCTCCCGTAGACCCCCCAACTTTGAACTTGTTGACAAAACTCAATCATCATCTCAACGCATGCCTCGCAGATCTGAGTCATTGTCATATCTCCCTCCAGTGAATGGTGCAAGGTGTCTTGTTTCGGCGTAGATACGGTAAACAAGGTGTAAACGTTAACATGTTCGATATCGTTTACCCATTGTCGTTGCATTCCACTGAGTTACTAGGGCGCATCATGCGGTCGTGTTATGTATTGTCTAATTGACAGGATGTCCGGATGGTCTTAACTGCATCCTTATGTAGTGGAATAGTCGCGTTGCGTCACTGATGCGGCCCAATCAACCTACGGCCAAGATCTCCTGGACAACTACGCGTCAACGGCCTCGTAGCTGCGGCGAGAGTGTCATGTTCACCGGGGACCGCGGTGCACAAACGACGGACGCGGGTCGACAACCGGCACGTTGGTCACTAGTATAGACCAGCACGACGCTAGGGACAAAAGAGAAAAGAGGGGCGACTCTACGTATATAGGGGAAACACGATCAAATGGAGACATACGGGACCACACAGACGCACGAGCCTCAGGGGTAATCAGACTCTCCGACAGAGAGGCACGTCGTGGCGCTGAATTTGTTGGAGTAAAAGTAGTCCAGGAAGCTGTATTGTGACCGCCTGAGCATACGAGCGTCACCCATTGTTATACAAGATGATCATCGAATAGCTAGGGGCGCGCACATGAGTAAGTAGCCTCATGGCAAGGCTCGAGGCTATAAAACCGCGAGGAACACGTAATTGTTACCCTTTGACCCTGTACTCCCATTATCGTGCCAACACTCTCAGCGTCTGAGTTCAGCGATCGATGTATTCCGCAGAAAAAGGTGGGACCCTTGCTATTCGAGAGTACCCGTGCCACCTACGATAACTGTTTGTCGACACCTGTCAGGTCGCTCGAAAGTAATCGAAATCCAGTGTAAAAATGCGGTTTACTCAAATTGCTTTACTGCGGATAGCAAGCAGGTATTCAGCGGTGGTGATGAAGGGATGATTCGCCGGTGGCAAGTAGACGACGGACAGCGAGTTGGCTCAGCAATGCAAGCAGGGTCTGCTATATTTGCCACTGCGTTGTCAAGGGATGGAAAATGGCTGGTGTGCGGGTTGACATCACATCCGTATGCTAAGGTGTGGAATGCGGACACTCACACAAAAGTCCTGGACATCGCGGATCACACAGGCACAGTGCTGTCAGTTGATATTTCTTCTAACTCGACGACATTTGCCACGGGTGGTGTAGACAACTACGCATTTATCTGCAGCACTACCACTGGCAAACGACTCGTGGGCCCACTGCAGCATGACTCCTGTGTGGTTGCAGTTCGGTTCTCTCCGGACGGCCGCCGTCTCGCCACTGCAACCGGAAAGTCAATCAGAATTTTTAACAGCGACAACGGTCAACAGTTGCTCCACGTCCCGTGCTCATTCCGGCAGGCCGTATCCTCACCACTTGCCTGGTCAGCCGATGGTTGTCAAATTTTTGCTGCCTCTGAGCCGTCCAACGAAGCCAAGTGTTTTGACACATTGTCAGGGTCCTTGCTCAGTACATGGCCTCTTCCTACCAGTAGCAGTTCCAGGGGCCTCTCTTCTATCGCAGCATCGTCCAACCAAAAGTTTATCGCCGTCACCAAAAACACTTCGCTGTCTTTTCAGGATGCTTCGACATACATGCAAATCGGTCCCATAATCAATCACGCTAGTGATGTCTACTTCATGACGCTCTCCCCTGAGGGCGCCTACGTTGTTACCGGAGAAACAAACGGGAAAGTCACCGTGAGGAGTCTTCGTGGTGTCCTTCCGGAATCGTACCTTACAGGAGGTGTAAGTGTTTCTACTGCTAAACGTTGACAAATCTCAAAGCATGAAATCTCCTACAGTTTTCTCAGCGCCGTGAGTGTGTTGAATGGTGTTGATTTCCCCATTTGTAATCGATTTGTGTCAGAATTTCCACTCATGCAAATCAGCAAAGAGACACTTGAAGCTTGGACTCAGGGCGACTTGACTCGTACAGAACAAGTCTTGACAGAAATGATCCTAGATGTCCAGGATCCTTCTCGTCATTCGCAATGCCTCGCTCACCGGTCCCTCGTACGGTCCCGTATGAAACAATACAACATGGCTATCGATGATGCGAAAAAGGTAGCCTTTCGATTGTCTTTAGCTTCGTCACACGTTAACCATCGCACATCAAGTCTGTCGAGGTTCAGCGATCCACAATCGGTCAGATTGCAATCACAATAGCCTGCGCAGCCAATGGCGACCACGATGCTGCCATGCGTGTATTTGACCTCGTCTTCACTAATGGTTCCTTGCCCGAGAGCAATTTTGTTTTGCTTATCAAGGCACGTGCCGACTATTCTTGTCACTATTTGCATTAATATCTGATTTCATACAGGCTATCGTCCTGTTTCAGTGTGGAAGACACGATGAAGCTATTTCGCGAGTTGAGGACTTGATCGATGCTATGGATGACAAAACCTTGTATATCACAGTCCGGGTATGTAAAATCCAGGATTTGACCAGCATGGAATGATGAACAGGTCGTATTCAGGCCCGAATGCACATCATGCTCACAGGCATGTCGGTGGAGGAAGGAAACCATGAGCAGGCCGCGGAATGGCTCAGGCGCGCAGGGGAACCTGTTATCCCTCAAGATTGTCCTGAACTGATCGTAGTCTCGCTTGTAAGTTGCTTACTCTCACTCCATCTTCAACGTGACCCACAGTATTCGATAGATTTTTGGATGGAACTTTGATGGTCTTCATATTGAAATCCAGCAGCACCTTCAGCAATGCATGAACATGTTAGAAGATATTGGCGATGTAGCGATGCAGTCTAATAATGCAGAAGAGGCCATTGCACGCTACTCTGTTGCGCTGTCCTTGAATCCTTCGAATCCCGCGGGTCTTCTGGTCAAACGGAGCAAAGTTCGCGCAACAATAATATTGTGGGAGGAAGCGTTGAAAGACGCTGATGACGTATGTAATTTCTATATTTCTTATGTGACGACACTGAGTTTCAGTCACTCAGGCAATCGAGGCAGACTCCCAGTGTCTCTGGGGATACGAAAGAAGGCATGCTGCGCTGCATGCTTTGGAACGCTATGATAATGCGGTTGATATAATCAAACAATTAATTGCTCTCAAACGTCACCGCGGAGAAGCAGGGGATGCAGCATTGTGCCAACTGTTCGAGGAGCTGATAGCTCGATCGGGCGAGGCAACAGTGCTTGGCTGGACAGGACAGTCTTCATCGCACAACAGTTGTCTCCCAGCCTCCCTTACCTTTTATCCCGCAAAGCCCCAAGCTTCACTCGCCATGGAAGATGCCGAAATGGACGAACGCATCTCGGAGTTAAAAAGTTCCATGTCTCAGTCAGAGGCAATGCTCGTCTATGACCGAGTCATCCGCCTACCATTACCGCGATTTGCCAACCGGAGACTGTACCTCCCGTGTATCTTGTTCGCGGCCAAGAAGCTCGTCGAGAAAGATGCCGAGATTGGCGAAGAGAAGTGTTACCTTGCCAGGGTATCAGGCATTGGCCGCGTTGAATTTCGGACGTCAGACAGGCTCTTGTTGTCGGAGCCACGCAAGCTCGCTTTCGCCCATCCGTGGATTCATGATTTGCGCGGCCCGGCCGAGGAGGAACTTTGTGGAAGCTCGTCGGATGGCGACGACGATTCTTTGTCGTGGTCCGGTTCGGACGTGGAAGAAGAGTCTTTGTCTCCGGCCGCACCTTCTGATGCTGCGCCTGATGTGGCCCCGCCACTGTATACAGGACCCATCGCTACGATGGACGTCTCTACCCGGGCGTTGTGGCTGGTCGTCCATCTGCAGCAGCCGTTTCCTGCGCTATTGCTGCAGCAACAGCCACTTGGAGGGTACAGGCGGGTTGCTGCTGAGCACGAGATCGTCGTACCAGGGCTTGAACGCCGCATTAGCTCTGCTAAGGACGTCCGGGTCGAAGTCGTGGACATATTGTGATCGCTGTAGAATTCGGTCTTTTTGCGCTCTTTCGGGCCAGTGATGCCTTCTCCAATGCAAACATGTCAAAATAGGAACAAAATGTATCGCACGCCGAACACTTTCTCGCTGCCCAGTAATTCGGTCTGCCCACGAGAAATAGATGCAGTGACTGTCGCGTAGTTGACAATTTTGTTTCATCTTCTCCTTGGCCAGATATAATACAACTAGACACTACTTCAAATTTGTATGAGCCACCGCAACTCGCCATTGTAAATATTTTACAATAAATACTTGCATTTCCATTTCCCACCCTCACAAATGTGCTACCCCTGCCAGCCTCTAGTGCACGGCAGGCGTCCAACGCGATAACGACGACGACGCGTTGACGCAACCACGTGTTAGCCCCGCCCGCCCCATCTCTGTCCTCGCGTTGTCACTACCCACGCCCTGTTCTCATTCAATGCAATGCGACGACGACGCGTTGAAATGATGGTTCGTCGACGCAATGACGCCTCCCCCGACCGCCCTCGACTCATCCACCCTCATGTTGTCCCCGCCATCGTCTGGCCTTGTCAAACGTGAGTTCTTTTCCCATACACTAGGTTTCACCGATGATCATGAGTCTATCGTGCTCCATCCATTTTCAATGACGTTAGACGCTTCCACTTTCATGGAAGAAATTTGAGCACCCTTGGATCCCCGGGAGCCTAAGCCAATCACCAGGAGGTGAAGTAATGATGTATTAACTGGTCGAGTCTATCTGACAACGGTTCTCAATTAGTGATGTATCCGAGAATAGGACGAATTATTTCTCTGCGCAAGTACTGAGCACCTTGTTAGCTTTTCAGCTCAATCCTTTCAGGATAATTGTCATAGGAGGTCATCGATTCGGAAGCTAGCCGCTCAGGGTCGAAGAATCGAAAGTCAAGTGTGTTGCACAGGTAGTCACATAGGAAAAGCGCATTTCTGAACCTCCGAGCGTCACTCATTAGCATGAAGCGAGTTATGGATTAGGATCAGTTCGATCTTTATCACATAGCGTCCAGTCACTGGCACAGGAAGAAAACCAAAGTTCGAGTGCTTCAGTAGTAATTTAAGCTGTGTTCAGAACTGATGTGATGATCGATAAGACAACACCAGCATTTTATAACGCCACAACGAGGCCAGGCGTACTTGTGACCCCTTGACCCTGTATTCCCACCATCTTGTGTCCAAGTGTCGTGTCCTGACCAGCAGTATGTGCTCGACTGGAAAAAGTAGGTCCCTTAAGCTTGTCATTCAAGAGTACCTGTAATGACCATTTGTCGACTCCCAGATCGCTCGACAATAACTGAAATTAGTTGCTATGGTCCTATACACTCTGCTTTCTTCACTGCCGATGGCAAGCACGTATTGAGCGGCGATGACGACGGGATGATTCAACGATGGCAAGTAGATAACGGAGGTGGGATTGGCACGGCGATTCACGCAGGGGCTGCAATCTGTGCAGCCGCGCTGTCGATGGATCGAAAATGGTTGGTGTGTGGCTTGAAATCACCTCCGTATGCCAGGGTGTGGAATGCGGAAACTCACACAAAAGTTCTGGACATCCACGGACACATGCGACAAGTACAGTCGGTGGATATTTCCCCCAACTCGACGACATTTGCCACGGGTGGGTCAGACGCATGCGCGTTCATCTGGAAGTTTGGCACCGACAAACAGCTCGTGGGCCCACTGCAGCACTCCTCTACCGTGGTGGCAGTTAGGTTCTCTCCAGACGGTACACGCCTTGCCACCGCTTCGGTCGGAGGGTCAATCCGGATCTTGAACAGCGGCAATGGTCAACAGTTACTCGACATCCCGTGCTCATTCAACGATTGGATATCTTCACCGCTCACTTGGTCTGCGGATGGTCATCAAATTCTCGCCATTTCTGGGTCGTCTAACGGACCCAGGTGTTTCAACGCGACCTCAGGGTTCTTGGTTGGTACATGGGCTCTTCCAGGTGGTTCACTCCAGTACCCTTGTGTTGCACTATCGTCCAACCAAAAGTTTATTGCCATCAGCGGAGACCGTTCACTGTCCTTTTGGGATACCGCAACGCACCATCAGGTTGGCCGTGTAATTGAACACAGCAGTAGCGTTTTCTCCATGGCGCTCTCTCCTGATGACAATTCTATTATGACTGCTGGCGGGCAAGATATTTATTATCGTGGGAAAGTTACAATACGGAGTCTCCGTGATATCCTTCCGGATTCGTACCTTACAAGACATGTAAGTGCTTCCGCTATAGCCGAATGTTCGCGATTCTAAAGGTCACAATCTCTTTCCCTAATTTCCTCTCATCGTGAGTGTGTTTAAACATTGGTTTCTTGCTTCATCTGACCCTTCCAAGAGCCACAGTTGCCACTCATACAAACCAGTGATGCGACATTTGAAGCATGGACCCAGGGCGACTTATCTCGAGCGGAACAGGCTCTAACAAAAGAGATGCTAGATACCTTAATTCCTTCTCGTCATGCACAAGTCCTCGCTCAACGTTCTCTCGTTCTATCCCGTTTGAAACAGTACAACCTGGCCATCGATGATGCAACAAAGGTAGCCATTCGGTCTTCTTTAGACCGGTCTCGTATTGAATATTGCATACCAGTCTGTTGAGATTCAGCGATCCGCTATCGGTCAGATAGCAATCACGATAGCTCGCGCCGGTAACGGCGAGCACGACGCTGCCATGCACGTGTTTGACCTCGTGTTCACTAACAATGGCATCTCGACCGACATCAATCTCGTATTGTTGATCAAGGTGTGGGATCGTTTTTGCTGCTGCTTGTAATTTGTCTAATTACACTCAGGCCATTGTCCTGTTCGAATGTGGACGACACGATGAGGCTATTTCGCGGGTCGAAGGCTTGATCACCGTTACCGATGACAAGACGATATGCGTCACCGTCCGGGTAAGTAACTGCCAGTATTGCCAATTCGAGATGATAATCAGGCTGTGCTCAGGCTCAAATGCATCTCCTACTCGCTGGCATGTCGTTGAAGGAAGGCGACAATGAGCGAGCTGCGGAATTGCTCGGGGGCGCAGGGGACGCAGTCATCTCTGAAAAATGTCCTGAACTAGTTGTCATCTCGCTTGTAAGTCGTTCATTCTCTGTCCACGAACATACAGACTAACAGAATTTGGAAGATGTTTGGATGGAACTTTGATGGCCTTGCTCTCGCAATCGAGCAGCATCTTCAGCAATGCATGAAGGCCTTGGAGGATATCGGCGACGTAGCAATGGAGTCTGATAAAGCAGAGGAAGCAATTTCAAGCTATACTGCTGCGTTGTCTTTAAATCCTTCAAACCACGCGGGTCTCCTAGTCAAACGAAGCAGAGCCCAGGCAATGCAAAGCTCGTGGTGGGATTCATTGAAAGATGCAGACGAGGTACGAGTTTTTTTTCCTCTCAAGTATGCAGGAATGGTGAATTTCATGAAATCAGGCAATCAAGTCAGACCCAAAGGATCCTTGGGGATACGAAAGAAGGCATGCGGCACTGCACGCTTTGCAGCGCTACGATGAAGCAGTTGGTACCCTGAACCACATGGTTTCCCTCACAGACAATCCTCTCGCCAATTCAGGTGCACAGTGCGAGTGTCACATTGGCGGCGGGGCAAATGCTGCACTAGCCCACCTTTTGGAGGATGTGGTGGCTCGTTTGGGCGAAGCTGCGGTGCTTGCCTGGACGGGTCAGTCTTCATCGTACAACAGTTGCCTTCCCGGCACGCTCGCCATTCATAACCAAGCCCCACATTCTTTGTCCACCATCGACGATGTTGAAATGGATGCCCGCGTCGCGGAATTAAAAAGTTTAATGTCTCCCACCGATGTGATGATTGTTCGTGAACGATTCATCCGGGTGCCATCGACGCGGTTTGCCCTTCGAAGACTCTACCTACCCTGCATCCTGTTCTCAGTCAAGAAGCTCATCGAGAAAGATGCCGAGATTGGCGAAGAGAAGTGTTATCGTGCCCGGGTATCAGGCATTGGCCCCGTTGAATTTCGGACGGCGGACAGGCTCTCGTTGTCGAAGCCACGCCAGCTCGCTTTCGCCCATCCGTGGATTCGTGATTTGTGTGGCCCAGCCGAGGAGGAATCCTGTGGAAGCTCGTCGGATAGCGGGGACGATTCTTTGTCGTGGTCGGGTTCGGACGTGGAAGAAGAGTCTTTGTCTCCGGCCGCAGCTTCTAAGATTGCTCCAGATGTGGCCGCGCTGCTATATTCAGGACCGATCGCTACGATGGACGTCTCTACCCGAGCGTTGCGGATAGTCGTCCGTCTGCAGCAGCCGTTCCGTGGGATTTTGCTGCAGCAACAATCGCATGGAGGGTACAAACGTGTCGCT
Organism: Leccinum boreale; assembly: GCA_038092235.1. Classification (NCBI taxonomy): domain Eukaryota; kingdom Fungi; phylum Basidiomycota; class Agaricomycetes; order Boletales; family Boletaceae; genus Leccinum; species Leccinum boreale. The sequence continues at coordinate 8,656 of JBBPPX010000594.1, forward strand.
GCTGAGCACGAGATCGTCGTGCCAGGGCTTGAACGCCGCATCAGCTCTTCCAAGGACGTCCGGGTCGAAGTCGTGGAAATATTGTGATCGCAGAAATGCAGCATTCGGTCTCCACTGCCAGAGTGTCATTATCGCACCTGATGCTGTTGAAGTTCGCTCTCGGTGAATTTGGAGTACTCATGCTATGCTTTTTGCAGTCATTTATATCTTTCTCGCCGAGTGTGTAGTTTGGAATTTCATAGATGTATGTAGGCCCTCACCTCGTACAATATCCGTCACCGCCTTGTAACATGCTTGTTTCTTGCGCTCTTTTCTGCTGATGCTTTTCCAATGCGAACGTATCCAAATTGATGTGGAGCCTGACGGGCATTGGATGCGATTTTGCCCCTCAATGGTCTCATGCATGAGAATTCGGTGGACGACGGATTCGAATTCTTCGAACCTTATATACATTCTTGTTCCAGGAAGCAGTGCACAAACACTCCCTCGTTGTCATAACTTATGGGAGGATGCGCTGGGACGCAAATCAGGTGTGGTATATATTTTGATCATCATTCGTCTAGTGAGCATGATACGAACGAGTAAAAGGCAGTCATCGAGTCACATAATATCAAGTGAGAAAATGAGATCAAAATCGCAGCTTGAAACCACCAGCAAGTCCCATCACGTTCTCCGGATCCACCGCTGCTTTGATCTCGTATAGCCCAGGTAGGTTCGAATCATACAGTTTGACCAGCGGCGTGTCAATGATGGCATACCTGATTGGGTCATGATAGGTCTCACCATGTTCGTGGGCAGCCACTTGCAGTGTCCAAGCGGTCGCTCGTGTCGCATCCTGCATCACTTGGTCGTATTCCGGCGATTCCCATGCAAAATAGGCGAGGATCGGGAAAAGTCCTTGCGTATGGTCAGGCGAGTGTGCCATTGGAGTCTTATTGTGGAAGAAGAACGTGGGGCGAAAAAGGCTCCATGGCGGAAGAAACCAGGAACGCAGAGTCCGCAAAATTTTGTCCCAGGTACTGGAGTGAAACAAGTCAACGACTTGCACCAGGAATGAGACTAAGACCCCTTCCACTTACGAGAGTCTCGTCAACGACCGTTTGAGGAAAGGATAAAGAATACCTCGTGACGGAAAAGGTGTTGTAAATACCTCTGTCCATATTATTGGAATCATCTTTGCTTCGATGAGATATGCACTCACCGTTGACCGTAAGTGGCGTTTGCGGGTAATGGCTCGACAAAGTCGAAGTAGGTACGCGTCGAAACATTCTTTAAGGACGATGGAATTGCCAAGAACTTGTCCAAGGTGCCGGGTGTTGGCGCATCGTAGAAAAGGGGTAGGTATGGGCTCAGCTACATCTGTCAAGTTAGGTTTTGAAACAAACGCCTCAAACATGGACCCACATCACCCGCGTTCAAGCCATACGTTGGACCCATCACAGCTTTTGGATCTGCGTAATCTGCAACAAAATTGACCACTTGGCTGACCTGGTCTACAACGTTGGCTTCACAGGTAATGAGACCACCCTTTACATAGTGGGTAAACCTTAGGGAAAGCAACAGGAATGGATGCATACGCCTTCAGTGCAAAGAACAAGTCAGGACTCGATGTCTCTGTGACATTGAGGACTGTCCCATTGGGCAAAACTAGCTCCTAGGACTGCACAATATCCAGTAGTACCACGCGTTTTTAGACGCGGCGCAGGCGAGGACTGGGGACGGCTGGTATTCGCTGCAGATCGAACCGTCTTGGAGATGGTAGTACTCTGTCCATTCCTACGTCGAAATAATCGGGCCGAGGGGGCAACGCGTCGTGCGATAATTGTTTTGCGAGGGACAGCCAGAGTTCGGCGCAGTGTTGTCCGATGTGAAAAAGTGCTCGTCGATATCAGTGCCTTGGAGTGGGGAAAGTGAACCCAGTGTCGGGGAGAACGGAAGGTTGCTTTTAGGTCGAGGTTGTACTCGGGAGTGGGAAAAGCGATACGATTGAATATTTGCGCATGAAGCGTGCGGAAGAGCATTTAGACGCCTAACTCGTTCCCTTTGACTATACCCATAATCAGACACGAACAAAAATATGTCGGCAATTATTTCGCTCGTCCAAAAAAAAATGTCGGAAGGCGTACCATCTCCATCCGTCTTTCGTTTCCTCGGACT
>JBBPPX010000595.1:0-10769 GCA_038092235.1 Leccinum boreale
TTGTACCCTCCAAGGGTATGAGGGGTACTCAGGGGCTATTAAAAGTCCCACTCTGGTGACCTCATGTCAGACTTGTCATCACTATAATGGTCTAACAATCATATTTGAACATATAAGTGTTTTGTAGTTGAGGGGTATACCCTTCAAGGGTATACCCAAGGATACCCCCTGAGTGTACCCTTGACCCTCCTGAAGGGTACATACCCTCGAGGGGTAGGGGTAGGGGTACGGGCCTCGGTACCCAGGGATTACCCCTGCTCTAGCCTAATTGGCAAAGATAAGATTGTTTTCGTTGTTTATGTTGACAATGCACTCTTTATGGGTAGTAACTTACAGCTACTCCTTGAGCACATGGATGTCTTCACATGTCAATGGGAATCTCGTGTTCTAGGCAATGCTACAGAATATCTTGGCATACACATTACCAGAGATCGTAAGAAACGAACTCTGAGACTAGACCAAATTTCTTATGCTGAGAAAGTTGTTAAAATATTCCAACTAGAGAATGCGAAACACGCACAAACACCACTTCCTTCTGGATATATTCTGAGTCCTAATGAGCAGGAAGCAAATTCAAAAAGACAATCCCAATATCAATCAGTGATCGGCTCTCTTCTTTATATCATGCTGGGCACATGACCAGATCTTGCTTACTCTGTAATCAAGATGTCACAGTTCTCTGCAAATCCATCTGAGGATCACCTCAATCGAGTGCTCTATATTGTTCGATACCTCACTTATACCCAGAACATGTCAATCATGTTCGATGGACTAGCCAAGAAATCAAGCTTCACAGCTTACTGCAACACAGACTGGGCCGGTGACCAAGAAACAAGATGCTCTACCTCTGGCTACTGAAGGCAACCTATAACCCAATAAGGACTATGGCACCTCAGCAAGAGACAAGGAGAATGGAGGGGACGAGTATAGGTTAGAGGGAATCCAACCAGAACAAGACTAGCTTGTTCGGTTGTTGCATTCAAGTATTTATACTACTGACAGGTGCACACAGACCAGCTTAGGGCTGGCCCGGATAAGCAGTACTAACTAATAAGGTAAGTGTCCACTGAGTGCTACCAAGGTATATCACATGACTGATGCCTAAATAGGTCACGTGAATTGAGAAAGTGAAAAGATGAAGGATGAAGATAATACTTATGTAAGTAGTCACATGATGCTGATTAAGCAGGTCATGTGATCTTTGAGAAGTGAAAAATGAAGAGGTTTGTAACAGCTACTATATCTTTCTTGCAGATGCTATCATTTCCTGGAGTTCACGATGTCAGAAAGTAGTTGCTCTTTCTTCCACAGAAGCAGAGTACATTGCCATGACCGAAGTTGCCAAGCAAATTGAGTGGCTTCGAAATCTCTTCGCTGAGATTGGTCATGAGATCAAACACCCGATACTACTTAATTGTGATAATCAGAGCTATGTTTCTTGCTTCGAATCCTGCTCAAGAAGGACGCTCGAAGCATATTGCTATTTGATATCACTATATCCGAGATGCGGTCCAAGAGTTCAAAACTCTTGAGCTGTTCTATGTTCCTATGAATGATCAAAAGGCTGACATTTTCACAAAGAATGTTTCCTTTGATAAGTTTCACACAGGCTCTTTACACCTTGGTCTTACTGGATATCCATCCAAGCTATAACGTCTCCCATCAGCTCAACGAGGAGGAGTGTTGAATCAGTAGTATTCATTTTACTTTATTACTTCCGATTCTAGACTGGTCCATTCTAGACCGAGTCTCTTTCTTATCTTTCGTTTTCTCTGATAGATAAGAGCAGTTATTGCTATTGGCTTAACTCAGCTGTCACTGACTCACTCTGGACTGTACATGAGGAGCAGCAGGTGCAACGTTCATGCCGTGTCAGCCGGAACAGTTCTGTTTCCAATGAGAGGGACGGTGTTACGATTGTCTCCTGAGTTCTCCCTATGTTGTTTCTCTCTCTCCTTTTCCTTTGCTTATCACCTTTACCTTGTATTCACTTTGTATCATAGATCTTGGGCGATTTCACATCTCATTCCACATTGCTGATGATCCAACGTTCCCTTATCTCTGTTCCTATTCCTTCCTATCTTTGTTCCTCATCCCTCCTATCTCTGATCCGATGTTCTGACTCATATCTTCATCATCGTTTGATCATCGCTTACTGTACCATCATTTATCCACAGCTTCTTACTCATCCATACTGCAAATGACTCTCCCATTCCATACGATTCCATCGTGTTCCATCTGGTAGTACTTAAGGACCACCTCCATGTTTTGTAATGCCTAAGCTAGAGCTACTTGGAATACAATCTGAGTCTCAGCACCTTTGAGTCCTTTCGTCTCTTCATCCCTCAGCTCCTCTGCCCTCTCGGGTGTGTCCCTTAGTCTTAGTCTCACAGTCTTGCCAGACGTTACGCCTGCTCGACTAGTACTTTGTCCTTAGTCTTTGCCCACCATCCAAGTCTACATCCGACCCTACCCGGGCCAGCTGTAACAAAAGCTCTAGCTTTCCTCTGTGGTCACCATCCGAGCTGTGAACCGCCTCCACCATCACGTCTAGAACCGCCTACCAAAGACCAGAGCGGAACAATCTCTCCATCCCTCGAAATCCCCTAGCCTCTTCATCCCATCAGCACTCATTGTCCACCTCTTCCTGGAGAGGAGAATCTTTCACCCCAGACTCCCCAGACACCCCTCCTCAACAGCATTCTAGTGACGAGGATGAGACTGACTCAGAACTCCCCCTTTTATCTTATGAAGATCAGGAGGAATCCCTTTCCCTCGATACAGAACTCGCCTACCAGCTCTCATCCACCTTTATCCTTCCTCGAGTATCCACTCCCCCTTCCCCTTCCCCCCACACTCCTAGCGGAAATATCTTCGCTATCCCAAACCCCACTTTAGCACCCCCACCTCAACCTCGACCACCTCCCACTATGTCCAAACCTGTAGAAATGTGCCTCTCCCCACCTGACCCATATGATGGGAAACACCACAAAGCTTTACCTTGGTTGCGTTCCGTATGCAGATATCTAATCGTAAACGCAGAAATTTACAATGTGGACGAAAGGAAAATCTGTTATGCATTGTCTTTCATGAAGGAAGGGAGTGCCACTACATGGGTAGACACCTTCACCTCAAAGCATCTCAACAAAGAAGGAACCACTGTTGGGACTTGGACTGCATTTCTCACAGAGTTCAAAGTGACCTTCAAACATTCCAATTCTGTAGCCAATGTCCTTGCTTGGCTGACTACCCAGAAGATGATCGAGAAATCCCCTGGAAAATACTCTATGTCCCTTGCCTCATACATTTCCCAGTTCCAAAGCCACGTTGCTGTCTCTAAAGTAACTGAGGAATCCACCCTCTGCCACTACTTCTCCTCGGGTATTCTCCCTTCGTTATCTGGAAAGATTTACCTGATGGAAACCGTCCCTACCACCATGGAGAAATGGTACTCTCATGCACAAAGGATTGACGATCAACAATGTCGCGCCTTCCTCACTTCCCAGCAACACAAATGGCGATCCTTCACCAACCCCTTCACCCCTACGACCACCAACTCTGCCAAAGAACGAGACCCCAACACCATGGATGTTGATGTAGTCAGCGTCCACATTCCCAAGCTCACTCCCTTGGAAAGGGAACAAACCATTATCCTAGGTCTTCCCTGGCTTAGGAACGCTAATCCAAGCATCGATTGGGATAAACAAACCCTTACCATCCCAGAATCTGCAGATCAATCCGCCGACCTATACTACTTACATGTTGCCGATCTCGAGCATCACAATGCCCATTTCCCTTGACCAATTTCTCGAACCCCTTTGAAGATTAAATCATCCCACCACGTTGAAGTCTATCCCACCCATGACAAGAAGCTTATAGCTTTCTCGGGTTCGAGACCAAGTCCCAATATCTTGAAAGAGCTACAGTCAACAAGATCCTCTGTCGAGTCATGAGATGCGGTTCTCGTTTCATTCCCAAAGGGTCCCCTCTAGTCGCCTGTCTTACCACAGCTACCAACCTTGCAGTCAAAACGGAGAAATCTAAACCCAAAACTACCCTCCTATCAGAATACGCAGCCTTTGCCTCAGTCTTCTCCGAAGAAGCTTTCTCCTGTTTTCCTCCTTCCAGACCCTATGACCATGCCATACAACTTGACGATGCCTTTGTTCCTAAAATCGGGAAGGTGTACCCCCTCTCTCCAGACGAACAAAAAGCCACTGAGACCTTCCTTGACGAGAATCTTCATAGCAGAAAGATTAGACCCTCTCAATCTCCCCAAGCGTCCTCCTTCTTTGTGAAAAAGAAAAATGGCAAACTTTATCCCTGTCAGAACTATCGGTACCTTAATTCCCATACCACTCACAATGCCTACCCTCTCCCCCTCATCTCCGACCTCATTGATAAACTCAAAGGAGCCAAAGTCTTCACTAAGTTCAACGTCCGATGGGGTTACAACAATTTTGGTATCAAAGAGGAAGATCAGTGGAAAGGTGCCTTCATTACTCACAAAGGCCTCTTTGAACCTACGGTTATGTTTTTCGGCATGAATAACTCCCCCTCGACCTTCCAACGGTTCATGAACAACTCCTTCCGAGATGTGATCGCCGAAGAATGGCTCATCATCTATATGGACGACCTCCTAATCTTCTCCCCTGACGACGCCTCCCACTCTGAGCATACCAAACGCATCCTTTAAAGGATGACGGAACTTGACCTCCACTTTCACTTAGAGAAATGCAATTTTGCCACCGCAGAAGTAGAATATCTTGGGATGATTGTGAAACCAGGGACCCTCACCATGGACCCAGTCAAACTAGATGGAATCGCCTCTTGGCCTACCCCCACCACAGTGAAAACAGTTTGCTCATTTCTCGGTTTTGCCAACTTCTATCGACGATTCATTGATCACTATTCCGACATTGCTCGTCCCCTCATCAACCTTACCAAAAAGGACAAACCATGGGACTGGTCTGCCGCTTGCCAATCCTCCTTTGAACGCCTCAAACTGTCATTCCTATCCAAACCTGTCCTCTGTCTTCCCGACCTTTCCACTCCTTTCGCAATCGCTACCGATGCCTCTCATGATGCTATGGGAGCAATTCTTTTCCAGACCTACTCTAATGGCGAGTGGCATCCCTGTTCCTACCTCTCCCAATCCTTCATCCCCGCCGAGTGAAACTATGACATCTATGATCGTGAATTGCTTGCAGTCATCCGTGCCCTCAAAGCCTGGCACCAATATCTTCATGGCTCACCTTTCCCAGTCCAGGTCTTCACCGACCACAAAAACCTTACATTCTTGCACAGCCCCCAACACCTTGACCGTCGCCAGGCCTGCTGGCTTCTCGACCTCGCCGACTTTGATCTCAAAATCACTCACATTCCTGGCACTCTCCTCGCCGGACCCAACGCTCTCTCTCACCGACCGGACAAGCTCTCCCTTGCCACAGATAATGAAGACATCACTCTTCTTCCCCCTATAGAAGTCCTATCTTGGAACTTCTATGCGCAGACCAAGGGGATCTCAAAGAGGGAAAAAGGGGAGCTCTAGTAGAGAAATTTACTAGGGATATTGAGTTGAAGTGTGAGCTAAGACAAGAGGTTTCAATCACTGTAAGAGTGTGAAAGCGACCTGATATTCAAGGGTCAGGCTTAGGCCCTTATATACTACAACATGTGTTTGTACATATTGTGGAAAGGAATGTTCAAAGAACATTCTAGAGTATCATGTAAGAAGTTCTAGCCAATAGCGTAAGTAACTCAAAACATGATCAATAAGCAAAGATATAACAGCCAATAGTGTTATAGACTCAGTGACAGCTGAGTTAAGCCAATAGCAATAACTGCTCTTATCAATCAGAGAAAATGAAAGATAAGAAAGAGACTCAGTCTAGAATGGACCGGTCTAGAATCGGAAGTAATAAAGTAAAATGAATACTACCGATTCAACACCCCCTTCACTCTTTGTTCGAGTCATTGATACCACCCTTCGTGATATTATTGCTGCCACGTCTGGAGATGACACCCTTGTCCGTAACGCTCTCCAAACCCTCAACAGTACCATTCCCCCTGCCTTCTGATCTTGCCTTTCCGACTGGCAGGTCTACAGTGGCCTCCTTACCTACCAGAATCGGGTCTACATTCCTAACTCTGGTTCTCTTCACTGCGACATCATTGCTCGATCTCACAATTATCCTTCTGCCAGTCATCCCAGTTATCTCAAAACTCGCCAGCTCATTGCAGCGGAATACTGGTGGCCTGGCCTCGCTGCCTTTGTCTGCAAGTATGTTGAAGGCTGCTCCCTCTGTCAGCAATGCAAGGTGAACACCCACCTGTTACAAACCTCTTCATTTTCAACTCTTCAAAGTCACATGACCTCTTTCGACCTTACATCTTTCCCTTTACTTTTATGTCACGTGACTTGCTTAGTCATCATCATGTGATCTGTACCTTTATCTTCATAACACTTGTTGATACATTACTAGATTAGTTAGCATAGCTTATTCAGACCTGCCCTAAGCTAGTCTGTGCACACATGTCAGTAGTATAAATACTTGAATGCAACAACCAAACAAGCTAGTCTTGTTCTGGTTGGATTCCCTCCATCCTACACAGTCCCCTCTCTATAGTTAATTTCGAGTCGAGGTGCCATAGTCCATCAGAATTTAGGTTGCCTTCATAAGAACAAGACTTCTTTACTATCCCACCTCACCCAACACTGGTACACGTGTCAACAACTTTTTTCTAAACCGCTTTGTCATTGTTGGATCCTAGACTATAGGGAGACCACTCTAATCAGAGTATAAACGAGAACCCTTGAGCAGACTACCCTCACGCCGCGAGAAATAGTATTGAAACCTACCCTGTGCATATTGGTCTAGCACACCCTGAGAACTGGGAAATTGTTCTAGCTTGCGCGTGGTCTCAGCATTATTGACCCGCTGGTATTACCCACCAATCTCTTTGTGGAAAACAGATAGCACCTGCATGCACTCCCTGGTTCCTCCATTCACCCCTAAGCTATCCTCGTGAGGTAGCATTCATCAAAGGTTCTTTTACAGATCTGAGTGAAGTGACTCTTTGTGAGATCCTCCTTGTTATATGAGTATCACCCTCATTGTCCTCATCGGAACACTTGCCTTTGTCTATTGTTTCACCCTCATCGCCGCCCTCTTCAATCTATCACTTGTCCAATCAAGAAGAAGGATACCACCTTGAATTGATTGTTGCTGGAAAAGAATTCAAACTAAGCTTTCTCAGCCCGGACTACCATCGGCCTGCAGAGCCCGACCCATACAACATAAAAACTCAGTGGTCTGACACCAGCTGGGACACCAACTACAAAACCGCCACCGAACCAATCTCTATTCCTACCCCTGAAGAACTTGCCACACGACACGAAGCACACAACCAGCAATTCATAGCCTACTTACAAGAACAAACTATCCTCAATTGGACTACCTAGAATTGCCCATCATTCCTGTAATCTTCAAAAACATGTCTCTCGCTGTGCGAGAAATCTTTCCTGTCCCCCGTCTTCCAATACAGGAAGAAGACCCTAACGATGACTACATTGGAGGCTTTGAACTTGAAATAGTCGGTGATTGGCCCTTTGAATTCAAAAACCAATTCTTGAGATCCCTCAACGGTGAATTCATTGCTGAAAATTACGACCCATACTACATCTATGCCAGTCATGTAGAATTCGAAATCGAGTTACAAGATGGGATCAGGAGGATATTCGATGGATATGGGCATGGAGCAGCCCACGTTCAACCCAATGAGAGACAGGAGCTCAAGATCAATCCCCAAAAACCCACCGCCCCAACCATCGACGAGCGCCGTGTCAGACGCTCATCTAGACTTGCTGTATGAAACGATCGAGAAGCTGCAGGAACAGCTCAAAGAAGTGCAAAACAGCACCCAAAAGGCCCACCATCGCCTAGACCAAGAAAGAGAAGAAGCCTCTCCCCAGACGTCATCCTTGTCCCCTGAAACTCTCGCTGTCATCGCAGCCCTTCGACCTTCACAAAGATCCTCCGAGAACTCAAAAAAGCACATCAAAATAATCCCTGATCCTGGAAATTTCGAGGGAACCTACAGCCATTATGATGAGTGGTGGACAAAAATAATGGCCTGGATCGAGGTCCATTGCAGAAATGTTCACCACCAATAAACAAGGGTGCTTAGCAGCACTTTCACGCATAGGCAATGTAGGAGAAAAGGATAAAAATGGTGCTGGCGCTTGGGCCAGAAACGAATTAAAAAAGAGACAAGGATGGGACTCAATGGCCATTTTCGAATTGGTAACGAAAGAGATATAGCCCTTCGTACACTCATGGACAAGAAGCAAGGATCAAAGGAGCGACCCAGGTCTTCCTAACGACATGGATAGCTCTTTATGATCAAGTGAAATGTAATCCTATAATGGAGATAGCTCTTCTCAAAAGGAACAGTTGACAAGACATTATCAAACACATGTTCCTACAAGGAGAAAGGCTGACCAAAATTCACAACTTCATTGCCATCATCCAAAATACACTAACTTGCTCTTTCTTCCAATGTCGAGACCCCAATGCCATGGACATCGACACAACTGTAACTACTACCGATTTTCAAAAGACATCTCTGGGATGTTACAACTGTGGAGGCGATGGACATTGTGCCAAGGAATGCAAAAAACCCTCCACTTGTTGTAAAGACTGTGGATTCTCTCGAGGTGGACATAGAAAGGAATGTCCTAAATACAAAACTACACAAGTGTGGGCCGCAGAAGGAACTGCTCCAACAAACCAACAAACCCCACAATCACCTACATGGGTTAAAGCAATACAAGGCATGGACTTAGAGGCTGCACAAGCCTATTTCCAAGACCTCAATGTAACTCAGGAAAAAGAGTAAGGGAGATCATATCAGGTATGACCTCTCCCCCTCATCAAAAACATAAAAATAGTTTACCTTTGGACTACTGTACTTGACACCGAGATAGTGCTAGTACAAATTCTGTTTCACCCTCTCAATCTCGCTCTTCCTCTTTGTCTTCTTTTAATCCTTTTAATGTATTAGATAGTGATGTTGCTCTTGATTCTCTGTCATCTCGAAGTAGTATCCTACCAGATGACATCACCGAAGCCACGATCTCAAAAGAGTGTGCTCTCCGGGAAGGGAGGCTTAATTTGGCTTACAAAGAAAATAAAGATAGTTCCCCCTCTCAGATTCCGACTGAGCGGAAAGTCCACACAATGCGTCCACTCAGGGAACTAGTCCTAAAAATAGCCATAATTACAAAAAACAAACACATTGAAGTAGCCGCGCTCCTAGACAGTGGAGCAAATCGAGTTTTCATAGATATCAATTGGGCCAAGTCCCAACGTTTACCCCTCAAACCCCTCGAATTTGTTGTACCAGTTTACAACGTGGATGGCACAATCAACTCTGCAGGAGGCATTGTCTACACCACCGACTTGATCATAGACTGTCAAGGACATTGCGAGAAAATCACAGCCGATGTGACCAACCTGGGACGAAATCAAATGATCCCGGGATACACCTGGCTACGCGAACATAACCCCTTGATTGATTGGGTACAAGGGACAATTAAATTAAATCAATGTCGCACTACTTGCTGAGCATTGAACGCGATCTATGAATCTCAATTAGATGAATCAGAGAGTGATCATTCCTATAGAGTCCAAGGGTTGGGAAAAGAACCTTCTGATGGAATAGAACCTGAAGAAGCCTTCAAATTAGTCCCTGAAGGATATCATGACTATCTTGACGTTTTCTCAAAAAAAGCTAGTGAACGCATGCCCGAAAAGAAGACATGGGATCATGCAGTAGATCTGAAACCAGACTTCAAACCAAAGAAGTGTAGATTGATTCCCCTGAACCCAGTAGAACAGGATGAAGTCAAAGCCTTCATCAAAGACCAGTTAAGCAAAGGTTACATCAGACCTTCAAAGTCACCCCAAACTTCGCCAGTGTACTTCATCCCCCAAAAAAATGGTAAAAAGCGAATGGTTATGGACTATAGATATTTAAACAAGGGAACCATCAAAAACAACTACCCTCTTCCTCTCATTGGTTCGATTGTCGATAAACTAAAAGGAAGCAAACACTTCACCAAGATGGATCTCTGTTGGGGTTACAACAATGTGAGAATCAAAGAAGGAGACGAATGGAAAGGAGCCTTTGTCTGCCATCTTAGCGCCTATGAACCAACTGTGATGTATTTCGGGATGTGTAATTCCCCAGCTACATTCCAAAATATGATGAACGACATCTTCGCAGATATGGAAGGCATAGTCATTATTTATATTGACAATCTCTTGATCTTTACAAATAAAGATGAAAAACACCATCAGGAAATGGTTAGGAAAGTCTTGGAAAGGCTTCCCAAAAATGACCTATTCGTTAAACCCGAAAAATGCTTCTTCGGAGTCCAGAAAGTCCATCAGCACAACAAGGATTTTGCCATAGTTCTCATAGTTGCATAGTACTTCATAGTTGACTCATAGTTTGACATAATTGACATAGTTGCCATAGTGTCATAGTATATTCATAGCTACTCATAGTGACCATAGTGCCATAGTGTTCATAGTGTTCATAGTCACTAACCAAGCAGTTGACCAAGCACACTAACCAGACGCTCACCAAGCACGACCAAGCACACTAACCAGACGCTAACCAAGCATTACCAAGCACACTAACCAGACACTTACTAACCGCATTACCAAGCACACTAACCAGACACTTACTAACCAGACGCT
>JBBPPX010000596.1:0-10760 GCA_038092235.1 Leccinum boreale
TGGCATAGTCATTATTTATATCGACGATCTATTGATCTTTACAAATGGAGATAGGAAACACCATCAGGAAATGGTTAAAAAGGTCTTAGAGAGACTTAGAAAGAATGACTTGTTCGTGAAACCTGAAAAGTGCTTCTTTGGAGTACAAAAAGTCGACATGCTAGGCATGGACATCTCTTGTGATGGAATTTCAATGAATCAGGAAAAACTCAACGGCATTGCTAAGTGGCCGATCCCCACAAACGTAAAAGCTGTAAGAAGTTTCCTCGGTTTAGCAAATTTCTATCACCGCTTCATCACCAACTATAGTCTCGAAGTGAGACCCTTACACGACTGAACAAAGAAAGATCAACCCTGGAAATGGGAAAAGGCTCAACAAGATGCGTTTGATATGCTCAAAAATAGATTCACCACTGCCCCTGTTTTAGCATACCCTGATGATACCACCCCTTATCGCATTGAGTGCGATGCATCAGATTTCACTACAGGAGCTGTGCTCTCCTCCCTGAAAGATGACAAATGGCATCCAGTAGCCTATATGTCCCATTCCATGACTCCCAAACAGCAAAATTACCCCATCGCTGACAAAGAAATGTTGTGATCATACTAGCGCTCAAACAATGGAGACATTATCTAGAAGGAGCTAGGAACAATGTCGAGATGTGGACAGATCACAAGAATCTCCAGTATTTTATGAAAAGCCAAGATCTAAATCGACGACAAGTGCGATGGGCTCAATACCTCTCATGATTCGATTACACTCTTGTTAACAAACCCGGAACTTCAATGGGAAAAGCTGATGCACTCTCTAGATGAGAAGACCATATGCTCGGCATAGAAAACGATAACAAACAAATGACGTTCATCCCTAATAATCGGATCAGATCTCTAGAAGAGATTACCCTGTTCAATAAAATCAAATCTTGGCACTCTGGATGCACATCTCCAGACGGGTCGATCCTCTGTGAAGGATTATATTATGATAGTGACAAACTTTGGGTACCAGAAGAACTCCGCAGAGAAGTAATGACACAATTCCACAATTATCCCATATTCGGACACAAAGGTGCCGAAAAGACACAAGACTTTCTCAAACGATATTATTCTTGGCCAGGAGCCCAGAAAGACATACAGGAGTATTGTAAATCGTGTGAACGCTGCGCTCCAATGAAACCTACCAACCTTCCGCCTGCCAGAAAATTGCAGCCCCTTGAAGTACCCGAAGGACCCTGGAAAAACGTGTCAGCAGACTTCATAACAGGCTTCCCCGCCTCCCACGGCTTTGACAGCGTGTTAGTAGTGGTAGATTGCTTCTCGAAAGAAACCACTCTGATACCGACCACGAAAACCATCATGTTGAAAGGAACTGCTGAACTCTATAGAGATTATGTATGGAAGCATCATAGACTTCCCAATTCCCTCGTTTCTGACTGCGGACCTCAATTTGCTAGTCAAATGATGATAGATCTGCTCAAATTACTAAAAATAGAAAAGAAGATGTCCACAGCATATCATCCCCAAACCGATGGACAAATGAAATGCGTTAACTGCGAACTTAATCAATACCTCTGTCTCTTCACAGCAGAAAAACAAGATCAATGGGTCGAATGGCTTGCCATCACTCAGTTTAATTTCAATAATACCCGCTCATCCGCCACTGGTGTTACCCCTTTCCAGTTGACAAAAACATTTGCCCCCTGTCTCGGTTTCGAACCAACATCAGTAAAAGCTCCAGCCGCTAAAGAGTTTGCCGATGATATGAAAGCCAATCTTGAAAAGGCTAAAGACGCCCTTCAGCGAATACGCGAACAAATGAAACTACAAGTGGACAAACATAGATCGGCTGCGCTGGAATACAAAATCGGAGATCTCATTTGGCTAAGCACCGAACATCTCGCTCTTGATGAGTGTCCATCACGTAAATTAATGGAACGCTGGATCAGTCCTTACCAAATCATTGAAGTACACACCAATAGCGTGGGATTACTCTTTCTCAAATCTGTAAAAGCTCGCCACATTGTCAATGTCTCTCGAGTTAAACCTTATTTTGAACCCTTACCCAGCCAACCTGTCGTCCGACCCAGACTGGTGCTTGTCAACGATGAAGGCACTGAGGAATTTGAAGTTGATTACATTGTCGACTCCAGACCCATTGGCCGTGGCTTCCAATACCTAGTACATTGGAAAGGGTACAATGAGAGCGATCGAACTTGGGAACCTGCCTCCGGTTTGAAGAAGGCTCAAGCTGCCATAAATGACTTCCATAAAAGAAAACCCTCGGCCCCTCGCCGTCTAAAAATGAATCGTGCTTTATTTGACAGTTTATTTTCCACCCCTATTATTAATTTCACCTCCGGTTCTACTGCCGCTTGATCTGGTATCTCAAGCCTAACAGGGAGGTAATGTTACAAACCTCTTCATTTTTCACTCTTCAAAGTCATGTGACCTGCTTAGTCAGCATCACGTGACCACTTACATAAGCGTTGATTCTCATATTTCACTTTCTACTTTTCCAAGTCACGTGATCCACTTAGTCATCATCATGTGACCTGTACCTTTATTATTATTGTACCACTTTACACTTACCATATTAGCTAGCACTGCTTATCCGGACCAGCCCTAAGTTGGTCTGTGCGCACATGTCATTAGTATAAATACTTGAATGCAGCAAACCAAACAAGCTAGTCTTGTTCTGGTTGGATTCCCTCTAACCTATACATTCCCCTCCTAAGTCTTCATCTCCTTGTTGAGGTGCCATAGTCCTTTTTGGATAGAGGTCGCCTTCAACCGTGCACGATGCACGTGTTATCTTGGGGATGGAAGGGTTCATCAATAATATAGATGGTCTTAACAGGGATGCGGAGTTCGCTGCGGCGTGCGCAGCCCATAAGGTAGCTTCGACTTGTTCCGGGCCAAAGCCATCAAGGAGCTTGACAAGGCCGGGAGACCTGGGAAAACAAGGAAAGAAGGCGGGACAGGAGAGCACAGTATCAAGACTTACATACGACATCTCTAAGGCGACAAGTGAGGACGAGGACGGCTGGACAGTGCGCAATCCTCGTGACATGAGTAACACGAGGCAAGCTATTTTTTCTAATGCTTATAATATTAATTCTAATTTGAAATTCTTCGAATTGTTCGGGGCCAAAGTCATCGTCGAAAGGGCTTGGCGAGGTTGAGGAATGTGCTTACTCTTACTTTGATGGTGCTGGAGACCAAGGAAATAAGGCGGCGGTAACTTGCATATGCATATGCGGAGTCGCTGGCACAGACTGAGGAGTGGATGGGTGCTGTGAATGCGGAGGGTGAGGGGGTCGAACCCATCCTCGAAAAGGCCATAGAGAATGTTTATTGCAGCGAGAGGAGGCACAGTCGCTGGCACAGAGTGAGGAAACGATGGATATCGAGGTGGTCTTGCAGCCGATAGGTTGATGGCGTGGTCCAGGTGTGCATACCTGGCGACAATGGCGAGGTGAAAACGGACTGGAAGCAGAGTAGAAGCGGAAGGTTTACTGTGCGACTTGCTGGAAGGGGGGTCAGTGAGAGTCGACAATCGATCACTATAAATCAGACGGACAGAAAAACACCGATAGCCTATTCAACCGTCCTCTTCGCCGTCCAACAGCAGGGTGATTGAGGCTCCGGCTACTTTTGCCTTGTATTAGTCTCTGGGTGGATGTATCATTTTGAATGAACGAATCCTTGAGGAGTCTTCATCGCAGTGCGGGAGGAGAACGCGGGAGAGGGAGGTGAAACACGTGTCGTCGTCATCATCACGTTGTGGTAAGATGAGGACGGAGATGGGGATGGTGATGGGGACATCGACGCTGTAGGTAGCACGCACAAGGACGGAAATGGGTGGGGATGGGGATGGGAAGGGGATGTGATGTGGACGCGATACTGATACCGATACCTGGCGACGATGGCGAGGTGAAGACGGACAGTGTGTCCCACACACTTGACGCAGCGGGGGAGGAGAGCACGGGAGAGGAAGCCGAGCTGCTATAGGTTGATACAGCGTGGTCCTGCTGAGCACACCTGGCGACGACGATGGCGAGCTGAAGATGAAGATGGAGTGTCTTGCACACTCGACGGAACTCGACATTCAGAAACAGAAACGGAAGGCTTGCTGTGGGGGTCAGGAAGATAAAGGATTGCTTGCTATAAATCAGACAGACAGTAAAACACCGGCAGCCTATCCAGTCTTCCTCTTCACCGTCGAATAGCTGTGTGATCAAGACTCCGTCCACTTCGCTTTTTGCCTTGTCGTAGTCTCTGGGTGGATTTATTATTTTGAATGAACCAATCCCAATCCGCGAGAAGCCCACAGAGAATTGGCATCACATTGAGACGAGGTGCGGTAGTAGAACGCGGTAGAGGAGGTGGAGTCGCTGGTACAGAGTGAGGAGATGTTGGGTGTCGGGGTGGTCCTGCAGTCGATAGGTCAATGGCGTGGTCCTGGTGAGCATACCTGGCGACAATGGCGAGCTGAAGACATTGTTCCTCGTACACTCGACAGAACTTGATAATCAGAAGCAGAAGGCTTTCCGTGCGACTGGTTGGCAGGTCAGGAGGGTCAAGGGTCGACCGCTATAAGTCAGATGGACCGTAAAACACCAGGTAGCTATCCAGACTTCCTCCTCGCCGTCGAACAGCCATGTGATCAAAGCTCCGTTCACTTTTCATCAAGCAGGTCAGCAGGGTCGAGATCGATCGCTATAAATCAGACGGACTGTAAAACATCGGTAGCCTATCCAGACTTCATCTCCGCTGTCGAACAGCCATGTGACCGACCACTTTGCTTGATTGTTTGCAAGGAGAAGGGCAGGGAATAGGAGGTGCAAATGCTGCAGTAAACTTTTTGGGAGACGGAGGCGGTTTGATAGGAGAGGAGGAACGAGAGCGGACAGGTGGTACGGGGGTGCGAGGTTTCAGTGTAAAGGTGAAGTTCAACGGGGGTTGAGGCTGCGGAAGGCTCTCTGACGGGATAGGTTGTGCATCTGATGATGATGATGACTTGGTCATTGCTGCTGCAGAAGCAGCGGGGTCGTCGTTAGCAGGTATTTCCGTGTGTGAGGCTTGAGGGATGGCAGTGGTACCACTAGGTGGGGGGATTCAGGGAGTATCAGATAGATTCCTTGTGAGCCAGATGGATCTGGTACTGCTTGGTTAATCGCCTCCTCTCTCGCTCATCTGTTCTTGACTGCCGAACATTGAAGTCATAGTAGAATCTGCACTCAATCCGAGACTCACACGCCTCAGAAGTTGAGTGATGTTGACAATCCGATGACTGACGCCATCTCGAGATTACAAGCTGTTCGAGCTTCCCTTGGCCTAGGCGAACCTGGTAACGGTGGGGAAGGAGACGACAGCTTTACGAGTACCGAAGATGGTTTCATGGACAAGAATGTTCGTGGTGGCAAAGGTGAAAAGCTCCATTTCTTGTACATCCTCGCCATCATTTGCTCCATTATCATCTGATGATGGAACAAAAGGCTCATCCCCCGAGTGGGTAGCAGAACGCAGGGCCAATCATTCTTTGCTTGGTGGCTCGGGCGGATGAATGAGGGGGACTGTGAACTCCATTGGCTGCGACATGTCGCCTTCCGAGGTAAAAGATTGTGACTGTGATCCCTCTTTGACATAGGACATCTCGTTGGATACATCCTGCTGGCCATCGTGAGCGTCTGCAGGTGACTGTGGTATGGAAGGATTCGCAAGTGGCTGGTGGGGAACTCCCAATGACAAAGAGCATTTTCTGACAAAATTTTGTGGAATAACTTCGGTCACGTCCATGTCATCACTTTCAGACTGACCATCCGAGTCGACAAACTTGTCATCCACGGAGCCCACTCAGAAAAATGTGGACGGGGAAAAGCCTGTCCTGTATTGTCGGAGTCCATGTCCATCGACTCCTCTCCACCGCCATCGCTGATGGCCATTGAACGGCAAGCAGAGCTGCGTCGTCGAGACCTCTGAGCGCCTGGGTATGCGTTCTCGTCATTTGTGGTCCAGGGAGAATCAAGGTCTGGCTCGGCAGCAGGGGATGACTGGGGGGGTGAAGTGGTGCTGTGGTGCTGTGGTGCTGTGGTCTGGTACTTCGAAGAGGCGCATGTGAACATGATTGGCCAAGCTGACGCACCTATCCAGGAATTTGCGAGTGAGGTTGTCATCGTGGTAGTCGCAATTGACTGGGTCGCATCATCACCGTCAGCATCTGCAGCATTGACCACCACCTTGAGAATGTTCTTTCTCTTTCTTGGAATCTGTGACAAGATGAGGAATGGCAGGCATACAAACAGATCAATCAATGGACCAGGGAATGTCGGACGGGCTTTGGCTGCTGGGCTTTGGCGATCTCCAGGAGCGATAGAATGTACTCTCCGTTGTCGACCAGGGTGTTCTTGGGTCTTGTTTACGACTGCAAACGAGTTCTGCCGCGAAGGTGAGTTTGCGTTTGACCGTCATCAGAATTCAGTGACCATAAAATCCTCCGTCCCCCGGATGAACTAACAGATTTCCTCAGCGATCTATGCTCCATCGCTCAAACAACCTCTTCCACCGCCTCCATGACTACATTCTTTTTTACTAATTGCCTGTATCCTTTGAATGAGATATCTGTAAGCCACATCCTCAATCTACATACCTCTTTTTCTTCTTCACTGTGTCCACCTCTCCTTCTACCAGCAATGTACACAATACCCTGGCCACCAGCTTCTACAACTGCCTTGCGGAGCTTTTGGTTTGGAAGAATAACCAGAGAATGACTGAAGAATGACCACTGAATTGTCTGTTTCCATCAGGGTATTATCCCTTACAGATAGACCCTTTATCTCCTGCTCAAGCTTGGATACCGACTCCCTTGTTGGCCTCTTGCCCGTACCTTTTTGAAGCTTTGTCCTGAGGTGGTTTCTTGAGCTTCTTGGCGTTCTTGGTGGTCATCGCAGGAATGTAGTCATCTGAAGCATCATCCTCGGTGGACGACACTGTCTCCTCATCTTCATCCATATTTTGCGAGATGGCATCGTTTACCTCGTCCACAAGAGATGCGTTTGTCACCCGATTCATACTGTACTTTTCAATAGTCTTCGAACCCGAGGCAGGACTCCCCTTCCCATGCAATGGAGAGGAGGGTATCTCGGGCTCACCATCCATCCCATGCTCCTCGATAGAGAGACTGTGCTAGGTCAGTTCTTGTGTCCACAACAAATTTTCAATGAGGCAATGTATGTCCGCAATGATATCTTCAATCTCGCTCTCCGAATATGACTCCGATTCCTCCACTGGTTTCATTACGGCTCCCAGCAAGCCAGCCTGGTGCAACTTGTCAATCTTTGCATCAAATTTCCGCTCATTGCACTCAACCTACCTTGTTTAGTAAGCATAATATATGCAGTGAATGCCATGGTGAAGCATCTCACTCATAAGCCGTAGCGCATAGATTTTCTCAATAGCGCACATTACTTTCTTCCATCTCTTTCGTGACTTCTTCGCAGGTTTCTGCCTCCACTATTGCATACCCCATCTCTGCTTCATAAAGCTAATAATGCTCATCACAAATTAGCTCCAAGAAATTATCTTGATCTCTTTACTTTAGACGTAGGTCTTTGATCTCATCAAATAAGGCATCCACCACCAACGGGTTGATCAGCTCGTCATCATTATTCTCTGCCTGATTATCATTGACCTCTTCCTCTAAGATGATCATCATGCGGCTGCCACAATGTTTGCCAGTTATGCTCACCTTTGAGTACCTCTAGATGTGCCTCACTGAGCTTCTTCTTTCCAGGCACAATGCTCGATATTGTCACCTTGCGTGTAATGGCATGTGGTAATCCCGAATGACTAGGCTTTATAGTCGTACCAAGTTTGGTAGGACTGATGAAGACGTGGGGCATGGGGCACTGGGGATTTATTCATTACTGTTTCTATCTCTCTTGCCAACGCAGAAAATTTCATAACATGCGAGTTCTCGTCAAACCCTGTGTCGTATGGGTTAACCACGATCATGACTTGAACGAGGGTATATTCAAAAGCGGATAGCTTATTGTGTGACTTGTTGGCAGGTCAGGGAGGTCAATATCGATCGCTATAAATCAGATGGACCATAAAACACCGGTAGCCTATCCAGCCCTCCTTGTCACCATCAAACAGCTGCATGATCAAGGCTCCATCCACTTCGCTTTTCACCTTGTCGTCGTCTCTGGGTGGATTTATCATTTTGAATGAAGGAAGCCCGTAGAGAATCTGCATTGAAGTGAGAGGAGGCGTGGGAGTAAAGTGTGGGAGAGGAGGCGGAGTTGGTGATACAGAGTGAGGAAATGTTGGGTGTCGTGGTCCTGTGGCCGATAGGTTGATGGCATGGTCCTGGTGAGCATATCTAGCGACGATGGCGAGCTGAAAACGTAGTTTCTCGCACCCTTGACGGAACTCGATAATGATAATCAGAAGCAGAAGGCTTTCCGTGCGACTGGTTGGCAGGTCAGGAGGGTCAAGGACCGATCACTACAAATCAGATGGACTGTAAGACACTGGCAGCCTATCCAGACTTCCTCCTTGCTGTTGAACAGCTGTGTGATCAAGGTTCTGTCCACTTTTCACCCGCTGTGGAAGGGCCAAGCGGGTCAGCAGGGTCAAGATCAATCGCTATAAATCAGATGGACCATAGAACACTGGTAGCCCATCCAGCCTTCCTCTTCGCCATCATACAGCCGTGTGATCAAGGCTCTGTCCACTTCGCTTTTCACCTTGTAATCTCTGGGTGGATTTATTATTTTGAATGAATGAACCCTCGAGAAGAGGAGGCGTGGGAGTAGAGTGCAGGACAGGAGGCGGAGTCGCTGGTGCAAAGTAAGGAGATGTTGGGTGTCGAGGTGGTCCTGCAGCCGATAGGTTGATGGCGTGATCCTGGTGAGTATACCTGGTTATGATGGCGAGCGGAAGATGTGGTGTCTCGCACACTCGCCGAAACTCGACATCCAGAAACAGAATGCTTGCTGTGCAACTTGTTAGCAGGGGGGTCAGGAGGGTCAAGGATCGATCACTACAAATAAGACGGACCGTAAGTCACTGGAACATAGTCTACCTAGACTTCCTCCTTGCCGTCCAACACCTGCGTGATCAAGGCTCCGACCATTTCTGTGGCCACGGGCTCGGAGGAGGCAATGCCTCGAGGTTAAATGTCATCGGGAACTCTCACCATCGAACTGTGTCTGGCCATCGAGAGATCTTTTGAGACTTGGCAGTCATCGGAGTGTCATATAGGGTCTGGCATGGAAGCTCGGAAAAGAGTAATTCTCCGTCTTGTGATTTGGGGGGTCGTTTATACAGCATGTGCATTGCCATGAGGTCCAAAATGCGCTTGTGGGAACGTGGATCGTTTACATGACCGCTGGCTCCGTGACATAGTGCGCGTAGTTCCCATTGTTTCAGACAAACCGACCGTACCACCATGGACTTGGATCTGCTCACCCTCATCTGTTGGATCCGTTCTCTCAATCCTCAAAATTTCATCCTGATCAAGATCCCAAAAGCACATACTGTCTACGATCTTCAATGGGCTATCAAGAACGAGGACCCATCAGCTTTTCGTGATGTGGGCGCACGCGCTCTCATTCTCTACAAACCCAATCATCCCGTACTCAGACCTTATGAAGAGAGTCTGATAAAATTCACACTCTCGGAGCATGTGGTGCCCTTGGTGCTGGATTATCTGCTATCAGAGGTATTCCCGGAGCAGCCACCCAGCCCTATCATTCATATCATAGTGGGTAAGCAACAGAGGAAGTTCACATTGGCCCCATGAAATTGATTGTTGTTCTTCAGATGCGCCATGGGAAATCGATTGTTGGTTATGTGGGGAGGCTCTGGGCGCCAAAATTTCAATCCCATTCCAACCGGGTGAAGATACCAATTGACTTATACCCTGGATCAAGGATGCGTACCCGCAACTGAGGAACGTTTCCAACCCCAATATACACTTATACCATATATCTGGAAATGAAGACGAACTCCAAGAGTGTCTTAGCAAGATGGAAGACGGTACAGCACTCAAAAAGCCCCTTTTGGGGCTCAATTTCCTCGGTGTGCCAGTCCTCGGTCGTATATGTGTTGTCATTGAATTTTCCACCATTACCAGTAAGTTGACTGTATCGTCTTCCTGATACCTTCTGATTCCTGCATGACAGGGTCGATGAATCCTGCCCCGTTTGTGCACTCGGGCGGCTTTGGAGGAGCGGATCCAATTGCAATGGCACAAGATACATTCATCCGAAATCATGCTCAAAAAAAGAAGTCGCCATCTGACAGTGCAAAACCCTCTGAGTTTCATGCAACCCAAGGCAACCCAGCAATGCAGATACCCTGTGGCCGCCCTCGTGGCCCTGAAGAAGTCATTCCTGTAACTCTGCTGCATTCGGTCTTTGGCCAGTTTGAAGATGACTGCCACACCGGAACAATGACAGATGACAATAACCAATTCGCTGGAAAGCTGGCGAATGCCATGTCGGATATCCATGCAAGCGAAGAAGACCGTATGAAGGCAGTTGACGAGGTGTTTAAAGAGGCCCATATCAACCTCAACCTTTCCAAAAAGGTCCATGGAACGCGTTATGAAATGGACTCAAGCCTATCTTGAAGGCAACCTCTATCCAAAAAGGACTATGGCACCTCAACAAGGGGACAAAGACTTAGGAGGGGAATGTATAGGTTAGAGGGAATCCAACCAGAACAAGACTAGCTTGTTCGGTTGCTGCATTCAA
>JBBPPX010000597.1:0-10593 GCA_038092235.1 Leccinum boreale
GACTCATTGCTCTGGCTATTGCGAAGCCGATACCAAACTGGAAGGCGGGTGGCATGGCCATACCGCTCGTCGGAAACTCTTCCTCTCTGTCCTGGAGCAAAAGCATTGATCTCGATGCAATCAACTCTCATGCTATATCAGTCAGGGAGTACGTGCAACGAACCATTATATCTGGACTGCTCAGACATTTTTTTTAGCAAGATCCTTCGTGGCCTAGACAATTACAAGATGAACACGGGGACGATTCATCCTTTCGCTGTCAAACAGAGCGAGTCAGGACTAGGAAGGCGTGGCACTGGCATCACAGTGACCGCTAGCTCTTCCAAGTCTTCAGAAAGCATGTGGATATGCGAAATTTCAATTGGCACTCCTCCCCAGACAGTGAAGGGTAAATTCTCTTGTATCATTCTGATATATGTTTAGCCTGATCTACATCACAGTCGCAATCGACACTGGTTCGGCGTATGTACTTTCTTTTAGTTCATACAGCCGGTTTTATTCAAGTCAATGCAGCGATATGTGGGTGATGCAGACTGGCTGTAGAGGTCTTCGCGTACCTCGCAACCTCTGGGATCCTCGTTTATCCAAAACTTCCAAGGACGAGGATCAGTCGTTTTGGCTCACATATCAAGATGGAACTATGGTCCAAGGCGATCAATATACTGATAATGTTACTATCGCTGGATTTACTGTATGTTTTGTATCGCTTATGACCATGACGATTGAATTCTGACATCAGGCTAGGCAGACCCTCAGACCTTTGGTTCTGCATCAGGGTACTTTTCTCCGATACCGGACGATGGAAAATTAGACGGTTGTTTGGGATTAGCCTTCCCTCCGGTCTCGAAATTTCACACTGTACCGCTGTTTGGATCGCTTGTCAAACAAAATAGGCTAACCAATCCGACATTCTCATTGAAACTCACTTCTCCTGGGGCCGAATTGTACCTCGGTGGAGCAAACAGCGAGTTGTACAAGGGTGACATTGTTTATACACGCTTAACAGCTCCTGTGAGTTAAAATGGTAGATGGGTGTGGATGTCGCTGACGTTGGTATTCATGTAGGGATACTGGCAGGTGTCCATGGACGATGTCAGTGTCAATGGTAATAAAATTCTCGCAAACGTACCTGTTATTCTCGACACTGGTTCAGCCAACATCTTCGGAGATTGGAATCGGGTTTCAGAATTCTACAAAGCCCTTGGCGCTACCCTCATGGAACATAAGGGCCGGGGTTACTATCACTGTGAGTTCAGGATTGCGCCCGGTACCTTGATTTATCGACAGCCTCCAGTACCTTGCGACGCTTTCCCGACTGTGATATTGACCTTTGGTGGCACGCCATTTCAAGTCCCTCCAGAATTTTTCAGACTTGGACCAGTTGAGGAAGGTTCTCCCAATTGTTTCAGTGCCATTATCGCCGATCGCTCGTATACTCCTGATGGTGAGATTTCATAGCTTAATCGCTTCCTGAACCCCCCTAGATGGACTGGTTCTTACTATCTGGCCTAGGATGCTGGATCATTGGGATGACTTTCCTGCAGGGCGTATACACCGTGTTCGATTACGGTAATTTACGGGTCGGGTTTGCGCAGCTCGCTTAAACCATCGCGAATGTTCTCGGTACACTGTATGTTTAATCATTTTGACTCCCTGCCACGCGCACTCTCTTTCAAGATGCTAATTGTTTGCATATTCTTAAGCGCGTATTGCTCGCCAGACTCAGTTGTGAGTTGCACTTTTTCCTGCTTCTCCTCCGAGACGCTCCACCCTGTCTCTCCTCTGCAAAAGTCAGACTCACCTGCGTTCGCTCTGAAGGCTCGATCTGATCCGAGGTCGTCGTAGAAACCCCATCATTCTGCACATTCCACCGCACTCACCGTAACATCCCCCGCACACCTTTCTTTTGCGCAGACTCGGCCGCAGAGGACCCCCAACCTCATAGCTCGATCATACGAACCTATCACCGTTCCTAGTGTTCTCTATTAACGTGCAGATATATATGATCTCAACATATTTGATCTCTTCACTCTCCAGCGACAGCATCCGGATCGATCGGTAGTCATTCTGCACAATGACGTGAGCTCTTGATCTTGGTGATCAATTAGTACACGGTCGCCAGTCTAGCTTCACAACAATTAGCCTTAATTGCCCTGTCAGGCTGCCTAACTTATCAGGCGATCCGCCCAGTCTCAATGTTGGCTCTGCGTGAGTCGACGCAGCGTGACAGCTATTTAGGGTGGACTGGCCCCCGTGAGAAGGCAAGTTCCGTTTTGCACTCGTTCTTGTTCCGTGATGAAACTACCAGATATCATTCCATCGTCATCAATGATCAGCCTGTTAGCAACCCCTGTTCGGTGTGTGTCCGCAACGCCGACCGCTACTTAGAAAACTTCAGAATTTGAATCCATCTCCATCTTGAATCTCATGAACGAGCTTACTGCGTTACTCCACAGGCATCCTGGGCCAACACGACATCACGAAAACCCGTGTTCTCCAACTCGGATGAAACCACCATCATTAGTTTGACTTATGCATCATTCGATCTGTTCTATCCCTGATGGTCTGTTGGCTTCTCATCATTAAAAGCCAGCAGGTGGACGTTCCACCGCCAGTCATGCGATTCTTTACGATAGCAACATTTGCAGTCGCCAGCCGACTCATTGCTCTAGCCATTGCGAAGCCGATACCAAACTGGAAGGCGGGTGGCATGGCCATACCACTCGTCGGAAACTCTTCCTCTCTGTCCTGGAGCAAAAGCATTGATCTCAATGTAATCAACTCTCATGCTATATCAGTCAGGGAGTACGTGGAACGAACCATTATATCTGGCCTGCTCAGACTATTTTTTTTAGCAAGATCCTTCGTGGCCTAGACAATTATGAGATGAACACGGGGACGATTCATCCTTTCGATGTCAAACGGAGCGAGTCAGGACTAGGAAGGCGTGGCACTGGCATCACAGTGGCCCCTAGCACTTCCGATTCTCCAAATAACATGTGGATGAGCGAAATTTCAATTGGCACTCCTCCCAAGACATTGACGGGTAAATTTTCTTGTATCATCCTGATTTATGTTTAGCCTGATCTACATCACAGTCGTAATCGACACTGGTTCGGCGTATGTACTTTCCTTGAGTTCATACAGCTGGTTTTGTTCAAGTCAACGCAGCGATATGTGGGTGATGCAGACTGGCTGTAGAGGTCTCCACAGACCTCGCGACCTCTGGGATCCTCGTTTATCCAAAACTTCCAAGCACGAGGGTCGGCCATTTCGGCTCAGATATGAAGATGGAACTATGGTCGAAGGCAGTCAATATACTGATAATGTTACCATCGCTGGATTCACTGTATGTTTTGTATCGCTTATGACCATGACGATTGAATTCTGACATCAGGCTAGGCAGACCCTCAGACCTTTGGTGCTGTATCAACGTACTTTGGTTCGATACAGGACAATGGTGATATAGACGGTTCATTGGGATTAGCCTTCCCTTCCATCTCGGGACTTCACGCTGTACCGCTGTTTGGATCGCTTGTCGGACAAAATAGGCTAACCAACCCGACATTCTCATTGAAACTCACTCCTCCTGGGGCCGAATTGTACGTCGGTGGAGCAAACAGCGAGCTGTACAAGGGTGACATTGTTTATACACGCGTAACAGCTCCTGTGAGTTAAAATGGTAGATGGGTGTGGATGTCGCTGACATTGGCATTTATGCAGGGATACTGGCAGGTGTCCATGGACGATGTTAGTGTCAATGGTAGAAAAATCCTCCAAAACGTACCTGTTATGTTCGACACTGGTACAGCCTACATCTTCGGAGATTGGAATCGGGTTTCAGAATTATACAAAGCCCTTGGCGGTACCCTCATGGAATATGGGCGCCTGGGTTTCTATCACTGTGAGTTCGGGATTGCGCTCGATACCTTAGTTTATCGACAGTCTCCAGTACCTTGCGACTCTTTCCCGACAGTGATCTTTACCTTTGGTGGCACGCCGTTTCAAATCCCTTCAAAAGTTCTCAATATTGGACCAATTCAGGATGGTTCTCCCAATTGTTTCGGCGCCATTCTCGGCGATCGCTCGTTGACTACTGATGGTGAGATTTCATAGCTTATCCCTTCCTGAACCCCCTGGATGGGCTGGTTCTTACTATATGGCTCAGGATTTTGGACCATTGGGATGACCTTCCTGCAGGGCGTATACACCGTGTTCGATTACGGTAATTTACGGGTCGGGCTTGCGCACCTTGCTTGAATGATCGCGAATGTTCCCGGTACTGTATGTTTCATTTTCGACTCTCTGCCACGCGCACTCCTCTTTCAAGATGTAGTTGTTTGCCTATCATACAATTGATATATTTTCTTTCTGACTCTTAGGCGTGTGTCCCGGTCACACACGGTGTCACGGTATCAACACTGTCAAGGCATCATCGTAGCTGATCAAAGGAAGACGACCTACTTACAGTAACCTCTCTCATCTTGATCTTGATTCAACATTTTCATCTGTCACGGCTGCTTTTCTATTCCTCACCACGATCTGATTGTGATCATCTCGAAAAACGATCTCTAGCTCAACTCCGAGGCTTTTGTAGACAGACCCTCGGCGTACCCGAGAGGCTTTAAGATGCTGAGCGCTGATCCTCCTGATTGGGCGAATATCAATGTAGTAGCCAGATACACCATTCTGCGACCCCTGTGATTCTAATGGATCAACTGCAAAGGGAACACACCTCGTTCAAATAGGCTCCGTCGTCGGGCGTCGCATCGTGGATGTCCTGAATCTATAAGGGCAGGGAAGTCAGATCGATGCAAGTTCGGTACGTCGAGTTCCTTCTTCCTTTCTCGGGAAACGCGCAATGTTAAGGTTTTTTTTTGGTCGATTCTTATCTCGAACGCTCTATTATTGAATCGATCAATCGATATAGATATGAGTACTACATAGAACTGAGATACTCACGCTGGACATCTCTCTCTTTTTCTCTTACTGATCTCATCAACTGTCAGAATGACGACGACCCTGCCAAAGATCATGATTTGTGGTACGCAAGTTGCGCTCGCCAGATCTAGCTTCTTCTCATCACCTATCTGCAATCGGCAGGTGATGTCAGATGGACCGACGACGATATACCGAAGCTGTTTGATGGTATCGCCCAAGTCATCGTACGTCGATCGCAACACACCACCCGTGCGGATCTGATAATAAAGCGTCCAGGTGGACGATGCACCCAATCGGGCCGAGTTTCATTCTCGCTTCTGCCCAGGCGGGCCATACGAAGGCACCGTTGGGATCTATCGGCGCAACGTGTCCGCCGCGCGAATCGGGATATTTGATCGCGAACTCGTTGCGGGGTTCCCGCCCAGCGTACAGTGGATCGCGCACAACGGGGCGGGGTACAACTTCATCGACGTGTATGCATGCAAGGACAAGGGTGAGCAACCCGTCTACTCGTCTCTCATCTGATTAAAATCGGGGGAACGTCCCGCCCAGGCATCCGCGTGTCCAACAGCCCCGGCGCAGTCGACGAAGCTACCGCCACGACCGCACTCTACCTCATCCTCTCTGCCCTCCGCCACTATTCCAAAGCCGAACGGTCCCTCCGCGCAGGCACGTGGAAACAGCTCGTCCGTTCGAGCGAGACTCACGACCTCTCTACGCGCACGGTCGGCGTCCTCGGACTTGGCGGGATCGGACTCGCGCTCGCGCATCTCGTGCACGGGTTCCCGGGGGAGATGCGGGTGCTCTACCATAATCGCCGCCCGCGCACGGACGTGCCGGAGTGGTGCGAGTACGTCGAAAGCCTGGGGGCGCTGTGTGCGAGGTCGGACGTGTTGAGCGTGCATATACCGCTGAACGACTCAACGGAGGGGATCGTGGGAGAGAGGGAGATTAGGGCGATGAAGCGCGGGAGCGTCATCGTGAACACTGGGCGGGGAAAGGTGCTTGATCAGGAGGCGGTGATCAGGGCGTTGGAGGATGGGCACGTGCGTGTGCCCTTTTTCTTTTCTGTCTTTTCTTCTTTTCAGACGTCTTGTCGCAGTTGGCGTCCGTGGGTTTGGACGTGTTTCCGGACGAACCGAACGTGGACCCGCGATTACTCGAATTCCCGCAAGTCGCGCTGTTACCACACGTCGGGACGCGTACGCAGGATACGGAGAAGAAGATGGAACTGCGCGCTTTGGGGAACTTGAGGGACTTTTTGCTGACTGGGTCTGGGAAGGACCTCGTACCCGAATTGAGGTGAACGTATCATGTCGCGTCTGTTAGCATGTACAAGGGCACGAGGAAAAGCTCTGGTTTGGTATCTTGAGCGAGATAGCATGTTGTCCACCTGTAAAGTGCCTCGCCCACCATGCCAAGTGATATATCGAGGGGAGACTGAATCAGAGAGAAACGGTGATGCATCAAGAAAGATTACCAGTCCTTGAACAACACCGATCGTAAAGCCGTTCACAAGCTCGCGCATCTATATAATTTCGCTTCTTTTAGTCAATAGCATCCCCATTTTGCACCTGTTCAAACGTCTCACAAGTCTCGTGAACGAGCTTAGTGTGTCGCTCCAGAGACATCCCGGGTCAACACAAGATCACGAAAATGTCTATTGAACCCGTCGTTGACGGTATCTCGATCTAGATTTGAACATCAGTGATGAGGCTCTGCAGGCTTTACGTCTGCCTCCAAGAATGCCAAGAATCCCTCTGCACCGCCACCAACTTCCTCTTGTGAGCTAGACTTGACAGCCTCGACATCGGCTTTCGTTGGTTCCAAGGCGTCGTATGCGGTGAGCTGTTCTGCTAGGTCTGCGGGGAGCACTGGGGATTGGGGTGCAGCGGGTGAGGTGAAGATTTTCACGCTTCCGACGTGAGCATCCTTGGCCTACGGAGAGTCGTCGCGTTTGCGGTCAGAAGTAATGTGAGAACAAAGAACACGCACAGTAACGGGTGGTTTGTAGGATTTGAGCTCTTTGACGTAGAGGTCCTGGATGAGGTCTGAAATAAAAGAGTTCATTGGCTGGTTGGATCGGCGAAATGCGGAAAAGATACCTCTACGGCTTGCTGAGGAAGAGAAGGTCCGTGCACCGCGGGCACATTGAGACTGTCAACGAGGACGCGATGAGTACGACACGACAACGAAAGACACAGAGAACTAACCACTCGAGCGAACAGACGGACAGAGGACATGAAGAAAGAGTGTTGTATGTGTGACGTGACATGGTGTGACACATATTCGTGTGTGTTTGCGGTTTCCCGGGCTCTCACATAAGACTACAACAATGTTGACCATCGCTGCTCGCCGAGTGACTGTTAGTCGTGCCGCTCTCGTCAGATACTCCTCGAGCTGGAAGGACGGAAGTGTTGCTCAAAGCAGGGAGTTTGGGTGCGTATCTCTTACTTTATTAGTAGGGTTCGACACTAACCCATTCCACAGAAGGAAGGAAAAGGCTCACGAAGGTGAGCTTGACTGACCGGGATAATCACCTGGTCTTGACACTTCGCAGACCAATACGCACGGAAGCATGATGAAGAGCTCCTACGCAAGCTCAGGGAAGAGGTGCGTGTGTAATACTGTCCTCCTCCTCCATGGTATTCAAACGGTTGTTTAGCTTGAAAAACACAAACAGCAGCTCGTGCGTTCTCAATTCTATAGCTGACAGTTATCATTCAACACTAATTTACAGGCTGAGCTCGAGTCCAAAGTGAAGGAAGTAGAATCCAAGTAACGACTACATTTGTGACTTGTATACGTAATGAAAGTTAACTTGTCATGTCCCACCCCGACCGATGTTCCGTCGTCCGAATCGCCGTCGTGCGTTTCACCTTGACTGTCATTTAATCTCACCGACGTTCCACAGGCCCTTGTCACTCTCAAACATAAACCGAGAGATCAGTCCATCCAGTGTGAGCCGGTCAGTCACTGAACCTGAACAGACTTGTTAACACGGACCAGCGTATCTGTTGGACCTTCAGTCCCACTTTCCACTCGCCACAAACGAAAAGGATAATCGAGACTGGCGAACGTACGCGCTCGAGCTCGAGAAACAGCTCGCAGTTCTCAAAGCTCAGCAGGTCTCGGATGCACCGCCGCCCAAGAAGAAAACCAAAAAGAACGATCCAGAGCCGAGCTGGGACCAAACTCGTGCCGGTGAGCGCGTCCCTCTCCACAATATACGCTGAACCTCACGCGCATACAGACTGGTCGGGCTTTCTGACATCCCAGTACCCTTCGTCGCCATCGCTCGTCGCAGCATACAACTCCCTCAAATACGTCCTCGCCTCTCCCAACTCCGACTTTGCATTGTATGCATCACGGCTCGCGGACGTCATCCTCCACGCTCTCGACACGATCCACGTATTCCTGTTCTCTCCCCCGAATACAGTCCAAACCGCGCCCTCGCAGCTCCAACCAGAGCATATAGACACCACACGCATCGCTCTGACCTCCCCGATCCTCACGTACGTCCTCCGGACGGCCTTACCCGCTTTGTTTCACGCCGCCCATGATTGCACCAAAGCGAAACGTCCGCCGCACGCCACGACCTCTGCATCCACCGACGTGTATGCGCACGTCGACAGAGTCCTCGACGGCCTCCTCGAGTGCGTCCTCCTCCCTCTCCTACGTACCATCACTCCGCTCTGCTTCGCCCGTCTCGCGCCTCTCCTCCGAGCGCCCCCGCTCAAGAAGGATAAACCCGGTCGGTCCGTCAGAAAAGCCAAAGACAAGAGCCAGGACAAGGACAAGGGTGCCGGATCGTCAGCCTCCGACATCCTTGCGACGCAGACCTCTGACGTACGCACTGACGTGTTCGCGCTCATCGCCGCGTCGCTCGAGGCGCTGGATGCCCTCCTGCCCACGCCTCCCGTCCGTCACTCTGGGCCAGCCGCTGGTGGGGCCGGATCCGGCAACTTCGCGAGCGGTATCAGGGACCGACTCGGTCTGGAGGCGATTCGCGAACTCGAGGCGTTGTATGTGGTCCCTTGTCCTCCAGCACCAGCGCCTCCTCTTCCTCCCTCCCTAAATGCGCCCCAACTGCCGTCTCAACCTCGACTGACAACGTCATGCGAACCACCACTGCCGACGCCGCCCCCAACATTGGTCTCTCTGCCATCCCAACCCCGAACCCGAACCCAACCCGAATCCCTCTCTATGAGGCTGGAACGACTCTCCGGAACCCGAGCGGACCGCGTCCGCGCGCTTGCGACGAAAGACGCAGGCTGGTTCCTCGCCAGCGTACTCCACCTGTGCGTCGTCGCGCCTTCATCCACATTCATGTCCTCTTCCGGACCCAGATCCGGACGGGGCCATGAGCTGCTCCGCGAGACGCTCCTCGAACGAATCGGCAAACTCGTACGGTATCTGCCCTTATCATGCTCGGGTGCGAGTGGACGCATGTCCGTTGGCAGACAAACGTCATGCAGCGGCGATTCGGGCGTCGCAGCAGCCAATACCACCACTACCACGGTCCCCATCGCCATCGACCCCGTTTGCGAACACATGTTATTGGCCATCTGCGAACGCGCATTGAGCCAGCTGGCACCACCGTAGTACGCACACGTAGGGCTGCGGTGGGAGGCTGAAAACCTGTTTTTTGGATAAATATTTTCCAATTGTACATGATATGTCGTGGTCACCAAACAAGATTTTACCTCTTTGGCATCTCCCGTGGGGCCAGCATTTCTGTCTAGGCTCCTCCGAGGTATCCGGTATCAATCATACGGTCACCAGCTGTCTAGATAAGTACAATTGCCGTGTCAGGATGCCTAAATCGGGTGATCCGCCCAGTCCCAATGTTGGCTCTGCGTGACAGTCTAGCCTTGGTCTAGTGTAGAACAGGTTTGGGCAAGTTCCGTTGTTCCGCGCTCGGATGAAACCACCAGATGTCATTTCATCTTGATCTTCCGAGTCAGTTCAACCCTTTTAGCAACCCCTAGACGCTCGGAATCTGAATCTGGGAAGCTCTCGAGACGGGCCATCCAAGTTCGCGCATCAACTCGACAATTTCACTTGCAGTCAGTAGTGAAATAAAGGTATCCCCATCTTGAATCTCATGAACGAGCTTAGTGTGTTATCAGAAGCATCACCACCCACGGGCCAACATGATATCACGAAAACTAGTGTTCTTGTTTCCAACTCGGATGAAACCACCATCAAGTTTGACCTATGTATCATCCGATCTTTTCCTATCTCTGATGGCCTGTTGGCTTTTCAGTATAAAAAGTCGGTAGGTGGACGTTCCACCGCCAGTCATGCAATTCCTTACGATAACCACACTTGCAGTCGCCAGCCGACTCATTGCTCTGGCTATTGCGAAGCCGATACCAAACTGGAAGGCGGGTGGCATGGCCATACCGCTCGTCGGAAACTCTTCCTCTCTGTCCTGGAGCAAAAGCATTGATCTCGATGCAGTCAACTCTCATGCTATATCAGTCAGGGAGTACGTGGAACGAACTAGTATATCTGGCTTGCTTAGATTTTGTTTTTAGCAAGATCCTTCGTGGCCTAGACAATTACAAGATGAACACGGGGACGATTCATCCTTTCGCTGTCAAACAGAGCGAGTCAGGACTAGGAAGGCGTGGCACTGGCATCACA
>JBBPPX010000598.1:0-10566 GCA_038092235.1 Leccinum boreale
AGGAGGAAGCGGAGGGTGGTGGTTGTGGGACGTGTCGTTTAAGGGGGCACATACCCTGAGGATGTCCGGGAGTGGTACGGAGACAGATTGGGCAGGAATAAAGAGGGCAGTCGATACAAATGTGACTGAGCCGTCTGCACGTAAAGCACGCTTTCCCATACAACCTGTGGGATGGACCTATTGGGAGGTCGAGTTCCCTTGCGAGCCTGGCCTCAGCCGAGTTCATCGAACCCGCTCGTATATGCTGCACATTTTGGAAAGGCCAATCACGCCAGGATATTGATCTCTCAAGATGTTAACGTGAACCAGCCTGGTTTGACTATCGCAGATTCGGACTCAGGCTCATCTGATGTGGAAATGCCCATGGAAATCTCCCTGGAAGTTGCCGTTTATTGCTGTCAAACGAAAATGATTGATATACTCTTGGAGGAGGGAAGCATGATACCGGATACATTGCTGGCACATGTTCTCAAAGACCGGCCCCAAGATTTCCCTCCCTCAGTCATCAGGCGATTACTTCAAACAAGAGAATTTTTCGCATAGGAAAGTGCTCCTTGGGAAAACGGACGACTTCTGGTATCTGTAATTGACTGCGCAAATTTCGAAGGAATGGTTGATCATGACGTGAAGCTTGCCTTGAATAGGCTAGCTGAAGTCGGCTGTACAGAAGCACTTCTCATTCTTGCGGTCGAAATGGAATGTATTTCCGTCATCAAGGCTTTACTTTCCGTCAATCATGACTCATCTGTCCTCGAGTCATCGACATCACTTGTTAACGGTTAGTGCACGATCCGAAATCGGAGAATCAACTTGCTAATGCCCGGGCAGCCATCGTGAAAGCTGTTGCTAAAAATGGAGATACCCCATTGCACGTAGCCATGAAGGTTTCTAGCGAGAACCTTTGCCTCGAGATCACCCAACTCCTTGTTGGGGCTGGTTGTAACCCTCGCGATTGCAATGCTGATGATAAGCCACCAATCCACGTTGCTGTGATGCGAGGATATGTCTCAGTCGTAGAATATCTCCTCTCTCTTACGGTGCAGCTACCATCCAGGATCTTGTTTACCGCGTTACAAGCTTTACCCCTGAAGCAAGCCAAGATGATCCGCTTACTGCTGAGTAAAGGAGCCAATGCTTGTGTTCTCAATTCGAATGGAAATACGCTGCTACATGTTGCTATGCAGCTATCCGATCGAGGCATTCGTCTGAAGATTGCAGATATGCTACTTGGTGCTGGATGTGACCCCCTGGATTGCAATTGTCGCGGCGAACTCCTCCTCCATTTAGCAGCCAAGCAGGATTACCACCGAATAGGCAAATATTCGTTGTTGTTCTGCACATGCTCAGTGATCATATCTTTATTGGATCCTGATCCCTTGCGGAAAGCGACTGCATTCAATGAACTTACAAACAATGAAGATGGCGAGCGTTCCATGACACAAGAAGAAAATCGATTGTTTCAAATCATCAGACAAATCCTGAATGATGAAGACATTATTTTATCATTGGTCGAAAAGTGGGCAGGTTCTCCAGGCACTCTTCTGACACTTCTTTCCCGCAATGCAGAAATGTTTCACAGAGCTGTCAGTCAAGGATTTCGTCGTGTTGTGGAGTACCTTCTGTCCCTAGAATGTCCCATGCCTCAAAAGATCTTGTTCACTGCCCTGAAATACCAAGCATCAATATTCATGTTCCTTGTCGGTAAAGGAGCTGATATTGATGTCGAGGACAATGGCAATATGCTCCTGCATACCTCTATGCAGAACCTGGAGGAAACACAATGCCTTGCAATTACGCAATTTCTTGTCGGTGCCAACTGTTCTTCTTCAATACCTAACAAGGATGGCCAGTCTCCTATTGCCATTGCAGTCTCTCGGGGACTTTTCACCGTCGTAGAATACCTTCTATCCCAACGCACGCCATTACCTCCCAATATTCTGTTCGCTGCACTGCCACATTGGAGAGTAATGATTCCGTTCCTCCTTCGTAATGGAGCCCATCCTTATCTTCATGTTACAAACAGAAATGGAGAAACTCTCCTCCATGTTGCCATCAGGACTCTCGATGAAGTTCAATGCCTTGAGACAATGAAATTTCTGGTTGGCGCTGGTTGTCATCCATCCAATGAATCCGGCAAGTCGCTCATCAACATTGCAGTAGCTCAGGGCTTTATCTCCGTGGTGAAATATCTCTTATCTATTTATGTGCCATTACCTCCCGGGGTTTTGTTCACTGCTCTGGGATACCAACTCTCGATGGTTCTCTTCCTCATATACCACGGAGCTCGGGTTCATGCCCAAGAAAGAAATGGGGATACGGTTCTGCATGTCGCCATACGGACCCTCGAGGAAGCCCAATGCCTCAAAACTACACGAGCTCTGGTTGTCGCCGGCTGTCCCGCTTCTAAATCCAACCGCGCCGGCCAGTTCCCCATCGACATCGCAGTAGCCCGAGGGTCTGTCCCCGTTGTGAAATATCTTCTATCACAGCGCTTGCCATTGTCTTACAGAATTTTGTTCACTGCTCTGCGACACCACCAAGTGTCGATGCTTCCTTTCCTCATTCAGAACGGGGCTGATCTGGGTGCTAGAGATCTGAATGGAGATACGGTCATACATGTTGCCATACAGGTGGCACTCAAGGAAACTCAGTGCCTTGAAACTGTGCAATTAATCATCAGCGCCGGCTGTTCCTCTTATACAACCAACCTCGACGACCAGCTCCCCGTCAACATTGCAGTAACTCGACGGTTTTTTTCTGTGACAAAATTCTTGGCTATGATTTAAGTATATTTGGTTCCACATTTCTCCGCTCGAAATGCACCTTACTCAGTGTATTCCAGTAGCAGCTCCCAGTGCTCACGTAGTTGGTCCAGCCCACAGGAGGGTTAAGGGAATTGTCGACAGCCAGTGTGCACTCTGGAGGTTGAAGTTGATGCAGGTAATGACTCAACGGAGATGGTGGATCTTTACTTTGCTTTTTCCTTTCCTTTTCTCTTCTTTGAGTCCCACTTCCTAGAACCATTGCCAACAGACGTTCTCGTCCATTCCACCGCCTTTCATTTTTCAATCATGATGATTTTCATTGCTGTGCACCAGACCGAGTGCTTCCTGCTCCTTGAGGAACATTCACCCTGGCCCTCTATCATACGCTCGAGGGTCCTGATTATTTTTCTTCCTTTTCGATCACGTTCATCATATCTTGGCCGATTGACTGATCTCTTGCTCCGTACGTACAGGCGGTGAATGTATATATATATTGGAGTCTCGTCCTGTTGTCGATATGTACACCGACGTGTAACAAATGTTTAGATCTCAATTCAGTTTGTTTGTCCCCGTCCCGCTCGTCACGCCGTTTTGATCTTCATGTGCACCGACTTGGCCCGCGTGAGTTGGTCGTAGCCTAACGAGCGCCATGTTAAAAAAATCAGATCGTGGATCTAGTGCAAGACGGCCACGCACCGAATTTTGACGCCCGTCCAGGCAAGCGCAGGATCCAGAGAATCACACCTGTCGATCGCACGCGACAAGTCAGACCCACGGACCGCGGCACATATTGTCGTCAAAGAAGACGTCACCTGTTCAAAAACACCGTCCCCGTCTCCAACTCGTCGACGATGCGCAAGAATGCTCGCTCGGAATCGGGGTTTTTCTGCGCGTTGGTCCATACAGAGGCTGTCAGGCCATACAGGGAATCGTTTATGAGACGAACGGCCTCGTCGTCCGAGAAAACCTAGCAATCCTGCAAGTTCATCGCCGTGCGCGGAACCATGGAATAACTGCCTCGACCGACCTTTTGGATTCCGACGACGGGTCCGAACGTTTCTTCCTGCAAGTGGTTTTTAGCTACGTCTGCGTTGGCCCATCAAGAATGCTTGGCCCTACCATCATGACGTCCATAGCTAGTAGACGATGGATCGTCTCAGCAATCGTACACACGTCTATTCAATATACTCACTGTGATTCACATTGACCAAGACTTGTGGCGCAACATAAGCAGTATCACTTTGTCATCGTCTGTCAGTTTCTGACGACCCGGGATTTTACGTCTGCATACGCACGATCGAGCGATCGGAAATAGGTCCTCGGGAACGAGCGCCGTAGCACCCACCTTGACTGCATGGTTTATGAGGTCAACGCCATGATGGGCTCGTGATGGGAATCTCACCGGCATCTGCAACTTGTTTGCGGATCTTCTGCGCACTTGCGACGCTGACGACTGGTCCGAGAGAAGTTTCTGGCTTGGTGGGATCACCCAGCACATATTACTTTTGGTATCGATCTCATGAGCATCGGGAATCACGACCTAAATGAACCCCACCTTGACGAGGTCGACGTATTGTTTCACAAACTCGTCATACACTGATTCGTGCACGTATATGCGCTCTGACGGTAATAAAGAGGGCATAAAATCAATTCATTTACGTCAACTTACCTCGATAGCACAACAGCTCTGGCCCGAGTTGAACATGGCGCCTTCAAATTGGCGAGAGAAAGCGATCGCGTTAGGTCGAGAGGTGCAGCTAGACGCGTCGAGGGTCCTCACCGTCTACAAGTTCGGCGACGGTGTACTGGAGGTCCGCATCCGGGCGAACGTACGCAGGGTCTTTGCCCCCAAGCTACAACGAAGTCAGTCATCAAGATACTTGCCTTAAAACGCCTCTCAAAGATACCTCGAGAGCGACGCCCTTGAATCCGGCACCCGCGACCGCTGCACGCTGCACGGCCTCGCCTCCGACGACACTCCCAGTGAAGGAGACAAAGTCGACCAGCTTGTGTTGCCCCCTTGTTGCCTCAAGACCAGCACTTTTATAAGTGTCAGCGAAGCTCGAGGTTACCACTTGGAAACCTGGGAACCGGGTGACACGGCTGGCAAAGGTGAGTGGTTGGCACAACCGCTGCGGTGGGCGGGCAGTGAGTTCAATTTGCCTATCCGTATTGCATGCCATACTAATCCTACCTACGCCAGTCGAGAGGTCGACGCAGACGCATATCGTGACGACCAACCGACCGAAGAAGCGCAAGATCAGCAAGATCGAAGATGCGGATGAGGTAAACAGCGAGCAGAAACCGCGGACGGTGTACGAGGACTCGAGGATATTGATCGAGGTTGGTTTGCGTCTTGATGCCGCTGGAAAGGTATTGACTGTACGCCCGTTGTCTCGATGAAAATCGACGATCCATTCGAATGGGACCTCGAGAACCAGGATAGCATCTCCAGAGCAGTCTGCCGAGGTGTATGCCGTGGAGCTCGGTTTAGGTGAAGATTTCAAGTGAGCAACCGTGTCTGAACGATTAAAAGTTGATCGACGTCTATTCGAGCACTGTAAGCCGTGAGTGGTAGAAATGAAATACGTACCTGTCGGTTACACATTGACATGCCTTTGCCCGGCGGTCAAGCTCGACCTAACTCTCAAAATTTACTGCAAAATGTAATCCAAGATTGAATCCGGCATGGTATCCTGATGACGAATTTGTGTTCCCGCTGAACAAGAAAGTTGGGTCTGCAAGAGCTTAGAGGACTGCACAAGTAGAGTCAGTGATGGGCCAAGAAAAGATTTATACTCTGAGGTGTCTTTGGACCAATGATGGGGAAGTAACCTACCGCACCAAGCAAGGCGAATGACTGAAAGAAACCCACTCTTCATGATTGTCACCTCGAAAGCGGTAGATCATCCTTGGGGTATGTACCCGGTACCGCATACCGGAACTTTGGCGCGCCAAAAGAACGTAGCTGATAATCAGATGCTGAAGAGATCACAAAGGTAGCCCTCCACATCCCAAAGTACAGGTAAGGCAAATTTGCGCCGGGGAGACCTTTCGAAGAGGGCAGGACGCGTGAACGGAAGAATGGGAGATGGGCGACATTCCATGTCGGCGGGATGGATGGTTGTCAGATACTATGGAAACGTACCCTGCGTACAAGCACCGTACCAAACTGTGTTTAACAGGGCGTCTCCACAGTTTCACCAGTGCAACAAGAAATGTCGGCAGCTGGCGAGCGAGAGTAGTCGCGCAGCTAGCTTTTGACGAGACTGGTTGCAGAGTCGGAAGTCCGATAAATCACGTCCGATCCATAAGGAAAGCGAGGCGTATAATTTACACGAATTAAACATGAAAAGACGAGATAACGCTCGACAATAAAAACGACGAATAACGAATCTAATGCCTTACTGTAAGCAAAAACGGCGGTGGTGCACTCAGCTCTCGTCGGCTCGGAAACGTTTTGCTTGAGGATACTGACCGCCCTGGCCTTGCATGAATGCTGGATTGAAATGACCTTGCATGCCATATCCAGGACCGCCGCGTCCGTTACCACCACCGGCCATCATTCCCATACCTATAAACGAATACATCCAGAGGACCTCCGTAAGAAAAACAGCGCAGGACAAAAAGAGACCACTAAAAACTCATACCCATTCCGCCGCGTCCACCACCACCACCCATCATCCCACCACCACCACGCGGTCCTTGCGGGATCATCCCCCCACGTGCGCCTCCAACGAACCCGGTGCCCATACCGCCCCCGCCGAATCCGCCCATCGCCATGTTCCCCATGGCCATCGCGTTCATCATGCCCATATTTCCCATACCCATCGGGCCCATATTTCCCATCATATTGGGCATCCCGCCCCGCATCATTCCACCCCCCATCATGCCTCCCCCGCGCTGCATACCGCCGCCTCCCATCATACCTCCTCCTCCCATCTGGGGTCCACCTCCACCTCCACCTCCACTTCCGCCACCACCACCGCCACCACCTCCACGATAGCCGCCGCCGCCACGACCCGTAGTCCCCATCCCGGGCTGCATTGTTGGGCCCTGCTGCCGCTGTTCGCGCGGCGGGGGTTCTACCGGATTAATACTATTGAGCATGTAGATTAGCCGTATATATGCACATGTCTCACCTTTCGGAAGTGTTCGGAAAGGATTTCCTTGGGAGGTCGAGGTAAAAGTGGCGGTTGCCCGTCTGTTTTGAAAGTCGCTGGAGAACTCGCCGCGTCAACGCTACCCCCTACAAGGATCAAAGGACGCACTTGTTGTCGAACCAGGTCTTGAGGGCGTTGGCATTATCGGAACCTCCACATTCTACATATGCGACTCTGGAAACGAGCATCAGAGCGATGATAACGACACCTTGGCTTCGTCTCAACTAGTACTTACCCCTTACTCTTCCCGTTCACTTTATGCTCCGAAAACGTGATATCCCGGTGGTCAACAGCAACCCCGACGTTCAGGGCAACCTGGCGCACGTCCTCGTCCGTCGTCCACTGCAGAACGAGGATTGACACCCAATGAGCGGAACGAACGAGCAAAAGGATAAACACATTGCACGAAAACTAATTGACAGGACAAAACACGGACCCATTGCAAGTCACCGATGTACAATGCATCATATCCCGACATCGACGGGTCTCCGTTTCCACCGCCACTGTGCCCACCGTTTGCGTGATAGCTCCCGTTCATGACCACGTCCGGTCCCGTCGAATTCGGTCTTGTGTGGCCTCCTTGATTCTGATTGGTAACAATGTTATTGCCGGCGACGGAGTGCACACGTGAGGGTTCGGTCGAGGTGTGCTTCGCTTCTTCGTCTTCGTCTGCGTCTGGTCGGGGACGTTTTTCACCTGTCGCAGGCTCGACGGGAGTGCTCACAGATTCCACGGGTTCCTCGACTTGTACTTCGTCTTGAAAGACATTGTCGTCCTTGTGTCGCAGTCGGTAGCATAACCCCAATTCCACGCCAAGTCAGCAAAAAGGTGGGTGTATGCGCGCAAGGAGACCACCTACCGGCTCCATCTTGCTCGTCACAAAACCGTCGTCTTCACCGTAAATGTCAAAAGTGTCCTCAGGCATGACTCAAATCGAGCGAAGGCAAGCAAATACTTGTTTTGCACTAGAAGAAGAGTAGAAGTGACATTGGTTGAGTACCGACGTGCACATGATGATAAACAACAGGCACAACAATGGAGTCGACAGGAGAATAAAGCTCAGCGCATACAGGCAATAAAGCGGGTAGCCGGTTCTGGATCAGCGACACAGAAAGACGGGAGGGTTCTTACATGATTAGGTACGGATACAATGGTCGTTAATAATTTTGGACTCTTTTCGTCCGTCCGTTTGGTGAATACAGTTTGTAGAAGACCTTTCGGCGAGGGGAGATGCGGAGCAAGTTCACGACGATGCAAAGTCGGTTCGGTTTCAGACGCTATTGCACTTTGTTTGTCTATGTTTTGTTGCTGTGGCACCGACCTTGGCACCAAATAGGGGTTACTGTAAGTATTATATGCGGTGCTTACTGTCGACTGCAAGTGAGATGCATCCGTCGTTCGCGCCAACGATTTGGTTCCAGAACTACTCAATACTGGTCGCAAGATATCTGTCTCGGTCGAAAAGCCAAGCAGCTCGAATGAAAATCTGGACAGCACTCGCGAATCCAAAACTCCCCGTGGCATTGGTGATACGGTAATACAACCAGACATTCATAGCAAATTTAAATACGAGGCAATCATACAACGACACGACCTACACGTATATAAGGTCCCAAATCCCCTAGACGCCAATATGTACAGAGAAAATACGCTGATCAAGTGGTGACTTGCTACCCAACGTATTCATCGTCTTGTTGAGCGCGAATGCCGCACGGGTGTGATCCAGCCGACCAGATCCATCCAGAATATTCCTGCAAAACGTGGACGTGATCTCCTCCGTATATGCGTCGTCCACCGCCCACATCGATCCAATGAAAAACCGAAACCCTGCAAACTGCATCGCCGACGCCAGATGGATCACCTCGTCCGGACCCTCCTTGTATCCGACCGTAGTGTGACACGCAGAAACTTGAACTCTCCAGCCTGAGTACCATTTGAGGCCTCCAGGTTTATCCCAGAAGATAGCACTTATTCAAGTACTATTATTTATCGTTGATCAAGCGAATAAGATGGTCGACAGAGACGGGTCCAGGAATGTCTGATGGCATATGCTTGACGTGAAATAGGGGCCATGGTCACAGATTCGAGCCGTGCGAAATTGACTTCTTGGTAATCCTGTACCAATGCAATGCAAAGTTGATGCAAAGCAGAGGAAATGCGTGTTTACTACGACTCATGGACTCTGCAAAGGACGTTCTGCACTTGCTCGTGTTGAACACCGAGAATGTCCAAACCGCTATATCAAAATATTCTACACAGGCAGGCGTCAGAAGGGTTCAACAATGCTCTCTCATTCAGCTCGAATCCGACTTTGAAACGATCATCGAGGTTTCTCAAATCATAATCGAAGCGCTCAGCAAGCCGAGACTCCGTCGCCGCTTTATGCTCAATGTCAGCTCGACGGACTGGCTGTCGAGCACCGAACCCGAGACGTGTTTGGATACGTTGACAAAGATGAGGGACCTACTCGGTTCTGAACACGAGATATCATCGGTGAACGCGGCCATCGCGCTCTACCTTGGTCAAAAGGCTCATTTCGATTTTTTACTCACGACGGATATATGGTGAGTGTCATGTGATATTTAGTCGAGCTCATGCTTGATGAGTGTACGCAGTAATCCCGAAGACGAGATCCTCGGACAGATGGCAGCCTCTTCCAGGACTGGGTGAGCTGCTTTTCTCCATTCTATTTTTGTTTTGGAATGGAGTTTTTACCATGTATTCTAGAGACGTTTGTATGCAGGGTCAAGAGCAACCTCAGTTCACCATAGCGAGAGACATCGCGAGAAAGGAGGTTCTTCGTATGTCTAGCTATTCCAACTCGCAACGACTAAACCTCATTACCATCCAGTCTGCAAACGAGACAAGTTAATAAGGTTACTCGACATGTTAGATTGTACAGGAAAACATCGACAAACCTCATTGGGACGTCAATCCGACACATGCATGTGGTTGCACAGTACGGACGAGTATATATCGTGGAAGGAAGGGCAAGGTTCCTTGTTGTGGTTGCAAGGGAAGGGTATGTGCCGTATGATAACCTGCAGCTTTTTATCGTTGACATAAATCTGTCTATAGCTGGTGCAGGAAAGACCATTCTGGCGTACGTTTCTGGTTTCCATTTCGAGCGGTGGCCTTGAACTTCGCTTGTAGATCTTCTGTCATTGATGACCTCACCAATGCAAAGCATGATGGAGAACCCCTGGCATACTTCTATTGCGATTTTCGAACAAAGCGATCTACGACTGCCGTTGAAGTTTTGCGTTCCATTCTTGCACAGTTAATCGCTCAGCTCTCGATTATTGACCCTGACTCGGAACATCTACTGGACGAAATGCTCAAGGAATACCAAAGTAGTCATCCTGACCCATTCTACAACCCCAAGGGACTCG
The DNA here is from genome assembly GCA_038092235.1 of Leccinum boreale. Taxonomy (NCBI): domain Eukaryota; kingdom Fungi; phylum Basidiomycota; class Agaricomycetes; order Boletales; family Boletaceae; genus Leccinum; species Leccinum boreale. The sequence continues at coordinate 10,321 of JBBPPX010000598.1, forward strand.
CAAGACGTCTGTCTGAAGTCGCAAGATTATTTCCACGAAAGCCTTTTGTGGTGGTTGATGGACTAGACGAGTGCAAAGAAGCGGAAAGTCTCCTCGATGGACTCATCATCAGCGCGGGTGACGTGCGAGTATTCGCCACTTCTCGACCACTGTGGAGCATCGCCAGCATTCTTTCTACTTTCACATGCATATCAATGGATCGAATGGCAAGCGAATTGTCGGCCGACATCAGGCTATATGTTACAA
>JBBPPX010000599.1:0-10549 GCA_038092235.1 Leccinum boreale
TGCTATCTGACCGATAGCGGATCGCTGAACCTCAACAGACTGGTATGCAATATTCAATACGAGACTGGTCTCAAGAGGATCGAAGGACTACCTTTGTTGCATCGTCGATGGCCAGGCTGTACTGTTTCAAACGGGATCGTACGAGAGAGCGTTGAGCGAGGACTTGCGCATGACGAGAAGCATTCGGGGGATTTGACGTCTCTGTTGTGAGAACTTGTTCCACTCGAGACAAGTCACCCTGATACCATTCTTCGAATGTCGCATCACTGGTTTGTATGAGCGGCAACTGTGGCTCTTGGAAGGGTCAGGTGAAGCAAGAAACCAAGGTCTAGACACACTTACGATAAAGAGGAGATTAGGGAAAGAGATTGTGATGACCTTTAGAATTATCAACATTAGCAATAGCGGAAGCACTTACGTGTCTCGTAAAGTACGAGTCCGGAAGGATGTCACGGAGACTCCACACAGTGACTCTTCCACTTTCCTCGCCAATCACAACACGATCGTCACCAGGAGAGAGTGCCATGGAGAAAACTCCACTGTTGTGCTCAATTACACGGCCAACCTGCTGGTGCGTTGAGGCATCCCAAAAGGACAGTGAACGGTGTCCGGTGACGGCAATAAACTTTTGGTTGGATGATGGTGCGATACAAGGGTACTGGAGTGAACCGCCTGGAACAGTCCATGTACCGACCAAAGACCCCGAGGTCGTGTTGAAACACTTGGCTCCGTTGAACGACCCAGAGATGGCAAAAATTTGATGACCATCTGCAAACCAGGCGAGTGGTGAGGATACCCATTTATTGAATAAGCACGGGATATCGAGTAACTGTTGACCATTGCCGCTGTTGAAGATCTGGATCGACCCTCTGACCGAAGCGGTGGCAAGGCGTGCACCATCTGGAGAGAACCTAACTGCCACCACGGTGGAGGAATGTCGCAGTGGGCCCACGAGCTGTTTCCCTGTGCTAATGCTCCAGATGAACGCGCATTTGTCTGACCCACCGGTGGCAAATGTCGTCGAGTTGCGGGAAACATCCACAGACTGTACTGTGCTTGTGTGTCCGTAGATGTCCCAAACCTTAATGTGGGTTTCCGCATTCCAAACCCCGATATGTGGCTGTACTGTGAGCCCACACACCAACCATTTGCGATCCATCGACAGCACGGCTGCATAGATTGCATTCCCTGCTTGAATTGCTGTGCCAACCTCACGTCCGTCATCTACTTTCCATCGTCGAATCGCCCGGTCGTTGCCGCTGCTGAATACGTGCTTGCCATCGGCAGTGAAGAAAGCAGAGTATACTGCATGACCACAGTTAATTTCAGTTATTTTCGAGCGATCTGGGAGTTGACAAATACTCGGTCATTACAAGTATTCTTGAATGACAAGGGACCTACCTTTTCCAGTCGAGTACATATCGCCTGCGTGGCCAGGACACGACACTTAGACACAATCCAGAGTGAGAATACAGGATCAAGGGGTGTAATGTCAATCTGAAAAGCTAATACCCGGAGACAGCTTCCCCGACCCCGTTTTGTATACATAGGTTCTTCTACCAGCCAATCAAGGATTGTGAAACATCATGATACGTGATGACCATGATACATGATGCATGATGGACCGTAGTCGTTATAAAAAATTCGGGTAAACACGGGAAGCAAATGTTTCCTGTAATATTAACCATCGCGGAAAATTCCGACACTTGGAAGCGCTTCCCAGAACGGGTTGAGACTACATGTCGGACCGCCGCTTGCGCCTGCGCGAACACGGAAATATAGTCAACTCCCTCCTACTAGCCGATATCGTAGATAACTGATAGGCTCTCTATCAGATATCCAGAAAGCCTCAATGGCTTTCTGGATTCACCGAGTTGCTTTCCAGTAATTTACAACGATACCCAATATCCGATAGCTCTTTTGAAGGGTGAATAACTAGTAGGACGTTTCTGTTATATCATTATATCATTGTTCACTGTTCGGAATTTATGTTTTTCCTACTTCGAAACCCATTATGAAACTTCTTGGCACTGTAAAAATAAGGACTGAAATAGCTGCGAGATCAAACATATCGCCGTAAAGCCTTGGCACTTGGGGGCTGCTTTCAATGAAGGCCAGTGTCAATATTTCGGCAGCTGATATCGATGAAGACTAATTAGATAATGGCTCGGGGGTGGGACTGGGTGACGACAGTGATGAGGTTGACTTCAAGGGGCTGGCACCTACTCGCGCTGAAGCGCTGCGAGCTGCTCTGTTAGTGCAGAAATACGCCAAGCACCTCAACGACCCTTTCACATCAGGCGGAGTTGATAGAGAATTTAACCTGTACATACATCACTATCTATACTCCGACAGTCGGGGAAAACCCTTGATCTTCAGGAACAAGTTAGTAGTAGACGTTTTGAGTTTCTGATATATCAACCACAAAGAGAGTCCTTGTTTGGCCGAGAATGCGTACTAGCTACTAGACGGACGATCTCCAATGAAGACCCGGGATGAAAGCCCCACAGAGAGTACTGCTGCGATTGCAATATGCGTACCTGGTCAGAGCACGCCGCCATATGAGTGCTCGACAACGCCCAGTGACTGATGTCCTGTTCGTAACCAGGTGATTCTGCAAAATCTGAGCTCCAGTTACAGGATGAGATAATACATGATACACCGGGAAGAAAGATCTGTGACACACTTGAGACAATGGATACAACCTTCTCGCACGTCCGAGTATTGAATGAAATGCTGAGTCACAAAGACGATGGACGCGATCGCGTAGCCGAAAATGCATGGCCCTTTGAATGCACCATGTGCAATATGCCACGCTAGGAGTCACTGTCATCCACCCTATTGTCTCATCCAAAGCACATAGATGATAAGTATGTGATAGCATCGACCAAGGAGAGGGAAGATAGATCCATGTGCAAATCTTGAAAAGTTGAAATTAGAGAATTGACCAGACCATAGGCAAGTAATCACCATATACAAACCAGAGGCTGCCCAGTAGCTGTAATCAGCACTGATCGAATGCTTTCTGTGCATGGCGAGGGACAGAATCCACCACGGTGGTGCCGCATCGTAACTTCGAAGAAGCGCAGGCAACCAACCAACCCCCGTTGACCCCGTGGGTCGTCCTCGTGACCTCGGATGCCAATAAGAAGGCCGCATGAGCAGGAAAGAGCGCAAAAAGGGCGGGAACATATAGTACATTGCAAGGAACTTGAAGGAAGGCAGTGACGGAGATCCGAGTCGACTCGGGTGGGGGGGCCTACATACATGTATGAGCTTCCAAACTACATGACCAGCGAGAAAACCACAAATGACTGCAAAAAAAGGATAGGATCGGGTACTAGCGCGAATTCATCAGCTGGGATAGTGACACACTGCCAAAGGAGACGGAATTCCGCAGGTCTGCGATCACAATATTTCCACGACTTCAACCCGGACATCCTTGGCAGAACTGATGCGGCGTTCAAGTCCTGGCACGACGATCTCGTGCTCAGCAGCAACCCGCTTGTAGTACCCTCCATGTGACTGTTGCTGCAGCAAAAGCCCACGGAACGGTTGCTGCAGACGGACGACCAGCTGCAACGCCCGGGTAGAGACGTCCATCATAGCGATAGGACCTGCATACAGCGGGGCCACATCAGGCGCAGCCTCAGAAGGTGTGGCCGGAGAATAAGACTCTTCTTCCACGTCCGAACCGGACCACGACAAAGAATCGACCTCGCTATCCGACGAGCTTCCACAAGATTCCTCCTCGGCTGGGCCACGCAAATCGCGAATCCAGGGATGGGCGAAAGCCAGCCTGCGTGGTTCTGCCAACGAGAGCTGGTCCGATGGCCGAAATTCAACGTAGCCGATGCCTGATACCCGGGCACGATAAAACTTCTCTTCGCAAATATCGGCATCTTTCTCGACGAGCTTCTTGACGGGGAACAGGATGCAGGGAAGGTAGAGTCTCCGGTGGTCAAACCGCGTTGATGGCAAGCGGATGACTCGGTCATAAACAACCACTGCATCTATAAGAGACATCGAACATTACAATTCCATGACGCGCGCATCCATTTCAGCATCGTCGATGGCGGGCGGAGAATGTGAGGCCTGGTTATGAATAGCAAGGGTGCCAGGGAGGCAGCTGTTGTACGACGAGGGCTGACTGGTCCAGGCGAGCACCGTAGGTTCGCCTAAACGAGTCAGAATATCCTCCAAAAGGTGGGCTAGGGCTAGTGTAGCATCGCCCCCGCCACCACCGTGACACTCGCATTGTGCACCTGAGTTGGCGAGAGGATTTCCTGTGAGGGAAACCATGTGGTTCAGGGTACCAACTGCTTCGTCGAAGCGCTGCAAAGCGTGCAGTGCCGCATGCCTTCTTTCGTATCCCCAGGGTTCCTGTGGGTCTGACTTGATTGCCTGATTTCATGAAATTCACCATTTCCGCATACTTGAGACGAAAAAAACTCGTACCTCGTCTGCATCTTTCAATGAACCCTCCCACGAGCTTTGCATTGCCCGAGCTCTACTTCGTTTGACTAGGAGACCCGCAGGATTTGAAGGATTCAAAGACAGCACAGCTGTGTAGCTGGAAGTCGCTTCTTCTGCTTTCTCAGACTTCATTGCTATGTCACCAATATCCTCCAAGGCCTTCATGCATTGTTGAAGATGTTGCTTGATTGCGAGAGCAAGGCCATCAAAGTTCCATCCAAACATCTTCCAAATTATGTTGATCTGGATGTTCATGGATAGGTAATGAACTGCTTACAAGCGAAATTACGACTAGCTCGGGAGATTCTTCAAGGATGATGTCTGGGTCCCCTGCGCGCCCGAGCAATTCCACAACCCGCTCATGATCGTCTTCTTCCAACGAGATGCCTGCGAGTAGAAGGTACATTTGAGCCTAAGCACAGCCTGATTATCATCTCGCACTGGCAATCCTGGCAATCACTTACCCGGATGGTGACGTACATCGTCTTGTCGTCCACATTCGAACAGAACGATAGCCTGTTTGTAATCAGACACGGTACAAGCAGCGGCAAAAACGAGAGAATCCCACACCTTGATCAACAATACGAGATTGATATCGGCCGAGAGGTCATTAGTGAACACGAGGTCAAACATGCGCATGGCAGCGTCGTGCTCGCCATTACCAGCGCGAGCTACCGTGATTGCTATCTGACCGATAGCGGATCGCTGAACCTCAACAGACTGGTATGCAATATTCAATACGAGACTGGTCTCAAGAGGATCGAAGGACTACCTTTGTTGCATCGTCGATGGCCAGGCTGTACTGTTTTAAACGGGACCGTACGAGGGAGCGTTGAGCGAGGACTTGCGCATGATGAGAAGCATTCAGGGGATTTAACGTCTCTGTTGTGACAACTTGTTCCACTCGAGACAAGTCACCCTGGTACCATTCTTCGAATGTCGCATCACTGGTTTGTATGAGCGGCAACTGTGACTCTTGGAAGGGTCAGGTGAAGCACGAAACCAAGGTCTAACCACACTCACGATAAAGAGGAGATTAGGGAAGAGATTGTGGTGACCTTTAGAATCGCCAACATTTAGCAATAGCGGAAGCACTTACATGTTTTGTAAGATACCAGTCCGGAAGGATGTCACGAAGACTCCACACGGTAACTCTTCCACTTTCCCCGCCAGTCACAACACAGACACCATCAGGAGAGAGCGTCATGGAGAAAACTGTGCTTTTGTGCTCAATTACACGGCCAATTTGCTGGTGCGTTGAGGCATCCCAAAAGGACAATGAACGGTTTCCGCTGACGGCAATAAACCTTTGATTGGACGATGGTGTGATAGAAAAGTGCTTGAGTGAGTCGCCTGGAACAGCCCATGTAGCGACCAAGGACCCTGAGGACGTGTTGAAACACTTGACTTCGTTGATGGGCGTAGGGACAGCAAAAATTTGATGACCATCCCCGGACCAAGCGAGTGGAGAGGATATGTACTGTTCGAATGGGCACGGGATGTCGATTAATTGTTGGCCATTGTTGGTGTTAAAGCTGTTTGCCTGTACTGATGCTCCAGATAAACGTGCATGCGTCTGACCCACCCGTGGCAAATTTCCTCGAGTTGGGGGAAATATCAACTTCAGACCATACGGTGCTTGTGTGGCCGCGGATGTTCCGAACCTTTGTGTGGGTTTCCGCATTCCACACCCTTGCATACGGCTGCGAATCCAACCCACACACCAACCATTTGCGATCCATCGATAGCGCGGCTGCATAGATTGCATTCCCTGCTTGAATTGCTGTGCCAATTTCACGTCCGTCGTCTGCTTGCCATCGTCGCAACATCCCGTCGTTACCACCGCTCAGTACGTGCTTGCCATCGGCAGTGAAGAAAGCAGAGTGTACTGCGGCAGTACCACAATCAGTTTCAGTTATTTTCGAGCGATCTGGGAGTCGACAAAGGGTCAATACAGGTGTTCTTGAATGACAAGGTACCTACCTTTTCCAGTCGAGCACATATCGCTGGCCAGGACTTGGACACAGGAATTCAGGTAGTGGGAATGGAATACGGGGTCAAGGGGTCACAAGTAGTACGCATGGCCTCATTGCGCGGTCTTATACAAACTCGTGTTATCTCATGACTGATTGGCATGACTCTTCTGCAGGTTGAACACAGCTTTACATTTAGTAAATTACTGCTGAAGCGCTCGAAGTTTGGTTTTCTTCCTACACAAGTTATACGTGATAAAGATTGGATCCTAATCCATATTTCGCCTCATGTTCGCTGGGAGGTTCAGTCTAAGAAAGCAGTGACGTTCAAGGGTTTTTTTCGAAAAGTCCAATATTCCCACGCTGTGATGCTGAACCCGGTACGAAGGTCTCCCTCCCTCGCCCGTAAATTGCACATTCCATCTCCATCTCACAAAAAAAAAGAACAGAAAGCGCAGACGAGCGCGAGTCCAAGGAAGCGAAAGACAGATGGAGATGGTACGCTTTCAAACATATTTTTGTTCTTGTCTGATTACGGGTACAGTCAAACGGAACGAGTTAGGCGTCCAAATGCTGTCCCGCAAGCTTCACGCCCAGATATTCAATCGTACCGCTTTTCCCACTCCCGAGCCCGCCTATGTTCAGATCGCACGCGACCATCTTCGCATGCACAGCCTTGACCCCAAGCAAGGTTCCGTCCTCCCAGACACTGTGTTCACTCTCCCCCAACTCCAAGGGGCCAACATCGACGAGCACTTTTTTCGCATCGGACAACGCTGCGCAGAACCCTGGCTGTCTCTCGCAAAACAGCTGGCTCACGACGCGTTGCCCCCTCGGCCCGACTATTTCGACGTTCAGGAAGGATGGACAAAGTACTACCACCTCCAGGACGGTTCGAGCTATAGCGAACACGTTCCGTACCCGGAACACGACGGTCGGCCAGAGGAGATGCTCGTGTTCGACGTCGAGACAATGCCGCCCTACCATCCGTATCCAGTCCTCGCCTGCGCCGCGTCTAAAAACGCGTGGTATTGTTGGATATCACCCTGGCTTCTCGGAGAGACGGAGGAGGTGCAGCACCTGATCCCATTGGGTGACCCCGAGACGCCGCGGGTTGTCGTCGGACACAATGTCTCCTATGACCGGCAGCGTATCCGCGAAGAGTACAGTCTCAGAGGCACGCAGACACGGTTCATGGACACGATGTCCCTCCACGTCGCCGTCAACGGTATATCGTCCCATCAACGGCCGGCGTGGATGAAACACCGCAAGGCAAAGGCAGCGCGTATCGAGCAACGTACGGAGGCTGTCGAGGCAGCGCTCGAGATCATGCACGATGTGGAATCTCAAGCAGACTCCGAGGTCGACTCTGAACGGCGCGCGCAACTCCGTCGATTGCGCGTCGAGATCGAGGAAAGTCTCCCTCAGCTCCAAGAGGACGACGCGGACGTGACGGCCGTCGAACTTTCACAGCAACGCTGGGAGGATCTCACATCGGCCAACGCCCTCGCAGACGTGGCGAAACTGTATTGCAACATCGATATGGACAAGGAAATCCGCAACGACTTCATGACGTCGTCGAGGGAGGCGATTCTCGCAGACGTTCAGGACTACCTCGCGTACTGTACTCACGACGTCTACGTAACTCATCAGGTCTTTGCACAAGTCCTTCCGGCGTTCCTCGAGAAATGTCCGAGCCCAGTATCGTTTGCTGGCATTCTCACCATGGGTTCAAGCTTTTTGACGGTCAACGAATCGTGGGAAGAGTATCTGCGCAACGCGGAACGAACGTACCACGAGTTGGAAGGCAACGTCAAAAAACATCTCGTCGATCTCGCAGAGCAGGCAAAGAGTATGATGCAAGTGGAGTCCTGGAGAGACGATCCTTGGCTTTCACAGCTCGATTGGACGCCAAAGGTCGCAAAGAAATCCAGAGGCATTGATGGCAGTGTAGGTCGTTCCCCAACTGCATGTCCTATCTAGCGTTGATCGTCCGCAGACCACAGAGCCGACACTCAGGACCAAATTACCTGTGGATAAGCAACCCGTGTGGCTGCGCGATTTACTGAGGGATGGAGTCTTCAGCGCTGGTAGCGTGAACCGCGTGCTCCCAATCCTTCTCCGTTTATGTTTTGATTGTCATTCTCTGCAATATACGACGGAAGAAAAGTGGCATTTCATTCAGGATGGTAATGTAACGCGACCTCCCAGCGCGGGCACGAAGAAGATTTTGACCATCCTTGGTCCGACACATGGCGTTCCTTATCTCAAAAAGGGTCGTCTGACCGCATCTAATTTGTCTTTGGCTCTGGCTATTTCCAGCGGGGAGCGCACTCCCGAACTGGAAAGTCGTATCATCGAGTTAGCGAAATCTCTTGCACGCGAAGAAGATTACGAGCGAGATCCTTTCCTACGACAACTAGACTGGAGACTCGTTCCCACCCTTCCCAGCGCCAAATCAACCTCGACACTATCCATGATTCCCAAGCCCCCAGTGGTCTGGCCCAAATGGTATTGGGACCTTGCAAGGCCGAAGAAAGACCTCCTAGCGGGTTCACTCGACATCACCGTGCGAAACCGCATCTCTCCCATCCTCCTCCGCCTGTCCTGGATGGGCCATCCGCTCTTTCATTCCAGGGAACACGGATGGACATTCAGAGTGCCGAGCGCCGTCGAATTCGGCGCGCGCGTTCAGCCGCTTGTCTTTTCGGACCCTGCCGACGATGTGTTGAACGAGATGACGCGTGGCGGCACAGTGTATAATCACCGATTCGTCTTTTACAAACTCCCACACAAGGACGGCGAGAGCGCAAACGTGGGGAGCCCGCTCTCCAAGACGTTCATGAAGTACGCCCAGGATGGGACTTTAACGAGCCCCGGGGACGACGCCCAGGCTGCGCTAGACATGAACGCGCAGTGCAGCTATTGGATCAGCGCGCGTGATCGGATAATGAATCAGATGGTCGTGTGGCAGGACGATCGAGTCGACATGCAGTTCGCGCGCTCGTCGTCGTCGTCGGAGCACAAGTGGGGCATGATCCTTCCGCAGGTGATCACGATGGGTACGGTCACGCGGCGTGCGATCGAGAAAACGTGGTTGACGGCGAGCAACGCGAAGAAGAACCGTGTGGGATCCGAGCTCAAGGCGATGGTTCGCGCACCGCCGGGTTATGCCATAGTCGGGGCCGACGTCGACTCGGAGGAGCTGTGGATATCGAGCTGTATGGGCGACGCGCAGTTTGGTCTGCATGGAGCCACTGCGATCGGATGGATGACACTCGAAGGCACCAAGGCTGCGGGGACGGACTTGCACTCAAAGACGGCGAACATCTTGGGGATCTCGCGCGACCAGGCCAAAGTGTTTAATTACTCGCGCATATACGGCGCAGGGATGAAGCACGCCGTGCTGTTGCTCCTCCAGGCGAGCGCAGCGATGCAGTCCGAGGAAGCGAAAAAGCTGGCTGAAAACCTGTACGCGTCGACCAAGGGCAAGAACACGCACCGATCGGACTTGTTTGGCCGCAAATTCTGGTTCGGCGGGACGGAGAGCTTTGTGTTCAACAAGCTGGAAGAGATTGCGCTGTCAGATCGCCCGCAGACGCCTGCGCTTGGATGCGGGATCACTGCGGCGCTGTGCAAGGACAACCTGCCGGCCGAGTTTGGGGCGGACTACATGACGTCGCGGATTAATTGGGTCGTACAGTCGTCTGGGGTGGACTATCTCCATCTGCTGCTCGTCGCGATGGATTATCTGACGCGGACGTACGACATTGACGCGCGGTTCCTGCTCTCTGTGCACGACGAGCTGCGGTACTTGGTTTCAGAGCAAGACAAGTACCGGGCGGTGCTGGCACTGCAGATCGCGAACGTGTGGACGCGTTGTCTGTTTGCGTTCAAGTTGGGCATGGACGATCTGCCGCAGGGTGTGGCGTTCTTTTCGGCGGTGGACGTAGACTGGGTGTTGCGGAAGGAGGTGGACATGACGTGCGAGACACCGTCGCACCCTTGGGTTATTCCGCCGGGAGAGAGTTTGGATATTGAGCAGACGTTGGAGCGGACTGGTGGGTCGTTGTGGCGGGATGGACGGCCGATGAGTGTGG
>JBBPPX010000600.1:0-10548 GCA_038092235.1 Leccinum boreale
AACTATGAGTAGCTATGAATATACTATGACACTATGGCAACTATGTCAACTATGTCGAACTATGAGTCAACTATGAAGTACTATGCAACTATGAGAACTATGGCAAAATCCTTGTTTTGCTGATGCAGCTACCAAGGGACCTGCTTAATCAAGATCAATTACAAGAGTTGGAGCCCTCTGGACGCTCCCCTTCCCCTGAAAGGCCTCCTAGTCCCCCATAACCGCCTCCACTACAGCAACACAATGCCCAGTGCCACATTTCCTGTCACATTGCATATGACAGGAGACAACCTCTTCCTATCGATCTCAATCAGCTTTCGCAAACAGTCACACTGCGTAAACTACAGTACAACATTGACTTTGTCAACCTCATTGCAAATGCATTGTTTGCTGATCCAATTGCGAAACCCACCACCTCTGCCAGGATGATTGCTAGGTTGCAGAATCCCCCATAGCTTCCTATTCAAATTGACAATTCTGGTATTTGACACAGCATACATACATACTTGGCAATGTCGCAGTCATCCCAGAAGGATTTCAACAATGCGATTGAATCCACACGAGATTTTGCTGCGGAACTTGAGATTCAAGTTGGCAATGTTCAGCTACTCTTGTTTCATTCTGTTGGGAAATTGATCGCTACATATACGGGGATCAAACCAATAGAGCACAATATCTGCCCTAACTCCTGCCTCGCGTTTACTGGACTGTTCAAAGCCCTCAATCACTGCCCAACATGTAGAAAATCTAAATAGAACCAATCTAGACTAGAAGCAACGAATGGTCAAGATACAACTGCAGCAAAGATGTTCACAACAATACCAGTTGGCCCACAGATTCAATCTCTCTATAGTGACCCTGCAACAGCACACAAGATGCAATATCTATACCAACGCGGTCAAGAAATTCTCGATGAAATTGAGATTACTGGACATGCCTCGACTATTGATGATGTTGCAGCGGGCTGGAACTATCTAGGAGCTGTTCTTGATGGAGATATCAGTGAAAACGACATAGTGATCATGGCCTCGATTGATGGTGCTCAGTTGTACGAAGACAAGGACTCAGATATGGGATTCTTCTCGCCTTATGGTTCTCAGAAGCAATCTCTACCTGGTATTTGTGACTGCTGACAAACCAGGCCTTGTCCACTGGGATGGGTGTGTGGGGCATTGTGGAATGAGAGGCTGCCGACTGTACTGTGGTATCAAATGGCGCCACAAGGATCCCAGATCCCATTATTATCCAGCTTTACTGTGTCCCAACAATCCCTACGAAGGTACCGACCATCCAGACATCTCAGCAGTTGCCCTTCTCCCTGCCAGTAACCAAGAATTTCGGCAAATCTGGCTTATCTTATGTCTGTGCCCAACCAGCGCCAGTATGAATTCCATTACACTGAAACAGGACTCACAAAAGCACCCCTTATCTTAGGGTTCGATCGCACCCACTCACTCAGTGTTCCATTATGCATGACACCGGATATCAAGCACCTTGCTTCAAATATATCAGATCTCTTGATCTCTTTCTGGCAAGGATCCATTGCATGCATGCCTATGAACGACATCTCAACCTGGAATTGGGCAGTTCTGCGAGATGAACAGGCTTGGAAGGCTCATGGACTCACTGTCCAGCAAGCAGGTCAGTATATTCCTGGATCACTCAATGTGAAACCCTGCAACATTGCCGAGCAAATCAATACAGACTACAAGACATGGGAGTTCCATTTGTATACCTTTGGACTGGCGCCAGCTCTACTACGTGATCTTCTTCCAAATTGAATACTGGACAAACTTCTGTAAGCTCATTAGAGGTTTTCAGATCCTGGCCCAACATGCGATAAAAGACATTCTAGAAGCTTGGGTACTCCTAGCTTCCTGGGAACATGAATTTGAGGAGCTCTATTAGTACCGGCATTGTAATGATCACATCCACTTCATCCGGCCTTGTGTGCATCAAGTCTTGCACCTTGCACCCAAGACATTTCAAAAGGGGCCAAATGCATATGTAGCACAGTGGACTATCAAGCGAATGATTGGAAACCTCAAACGAGAAATTTGCCAACCATCAAATTATCTTGTCAACTTCGCCAAGGAAGGTCTTCGATGTGCACGAGCCAATGCATTGATTGCGGGACTTCCACAGCTCTCAAAATTGTATGTTGGACCCCCGCCCAGATCAGTTGATCTGGGAAACAGCTACTATCTTCTGTGCAAATGTGACAAGACTCCAGTCCAACCTTCTCATGGTACCGTTCATATGATCATGGACTTTCTCGACCTCCGCCTTGTTCCCTTCCCCAAAATCAAGCACTGGGCATGTCTCCGTTTACCAAATGGACAGACTGCACATAACAAGTGGAGGGAGAAACTTATCCCCTCTGAACGTCTGAACGTCTGCACGTTGCACACATGGTAAAGGTATGGAATCATCACATCAATGATGTATAATTCATGCCAAACTGAAGGTATTGGTTTATCCTACTCGGACAAACTGCATTCGGAGAAGTCATTTACTACACAAGACTTACACTCCCAGCGAACGATCAGACCAACTTCGAGATCCTAACAAGGCGATAACAGAAGCAACTGAAACTATCACACTTCATCGTCCTCTACCACCTCCTTACGTGGGTCCAGCTCCTAGCTCTCATCCTCTCTCAGTTCCTCCCATACCAGTTCCTGCTCCTCTTCCTTTCCACCTTCCTTGTCCGATTTGCAATCATCCTCTTGAACAAGGGGAAATCTGCACTAGAGATCATCCTCACCATGAACACTGCACAGTTATTCGTCAAGGACTTACTCCCTCCCCCAATCGCTCCACCACTCCTATTCCCACTCGTCCATTTACCTTCTATCAATACTTCTGCACCGATGGCTCGCGCCACAGGCAACCAATTTCGCCGCCAGTAACAACCAACTCACTGGCGAGACAGCTTCACAATGGGCAGGCTGAACCAACCTCTTGAGGCAGGTGACGTCATCGTGCTAGACAAGGCAATCTGCCAACACATCAGCCTGACGTTCCCAGAACCCCCTCTCCTTTGAGAAGAGATGGTCCCTTCAACACGGATCGTGGGTTTCAAGGTCGTCTTTGAAGAACTTGACCGCTTTATTCAAACAGACCACCCCCTTATCTCTCCAGTTCCTCTTCCTACGTTGAGGAACCTACCACCCTCTGAGGTGGGCTGACGTGTTACTCCTTTCAGAATGAATATGGTCAAATACTCCATTAACCCGTGGATGTTGTTATAATTGTCTCCAGAGTTCTCCCTATGTCTTTTCTCTCTCTCCTTTTCCTTTGCTTATTGCCTTTACCTTATATTCACTTTGTATCATAGATCTCGGGCGATTTCGCATCTCATTCCACATCGCTGATGATCCAACATTCTCCTATCTCTGTTCCTATTCCTTCCTATCTTTGTTCCTCGTCCCTCCTATCTCTGATCCGACGTTCTGACTCATATCTTTGTGATCGTTTGATCATCGCTTACTGTACCATCATATATCCGCAGCTTCTTACTCATCCATACTGTGGATAACCCACCCATTCCATATGATTCTATCATGTTCCATCTTGTAGTACTTAAGGACCACCTTCGCATTTTGTAACGCCTAAGCTAGAGCAACTTGGAATATCACCTAGTTCTCTGCGAAACCCCTCAAGTCCCTCGTTTCTCAGTAGTTCTCGAGTCTCGCCAGGCGTTACGTCTGCTCGACTAGTCCTTCGTCCCTAGTCTTCGTCCATCCCTCCAAGTCTACATCTGACCCTACCTGGGCCAGCTGTAACAGATATATACAGGTCTGTATGAAACCATAGGCTCTGCCTATGAGGGTGCGGGGTATGCTTTCTCCACCTTGGTGAATGACTGGACTAGTCCATGTTTCATTCATCACCAGAGATTCGAGATTCTCAACAGAAATCAATTCTTGCCTTGTAATGCGAACGACCTCTTAGAAGCATCTCTATGTCTAAACCTTGCCTTTCCCAATCCTCACCCTCATCATCCTCTAACCCAGGCTGATTGGAATCAACAGTTTGATTGTTTCCACTGCCAGCTCTACTCACAGCTTCAAACTCCTGAAGCTAGAAAAATCTGCCGCATTCAATGACAGATAAAGGCCGCAGCTGAAGCCAACAATCATGTTGAACTTCAAGCAATATATTGAGGCCTTGCATGAGGAGCTGGACAACTCAGATTGGGAAAGACTTACAACTAAGTTCAATCAGAACGAGGTTTTTGTACACGCAATGGACTATTTTTTCTCTTCCACACTCTCTGTTGATTTCCCTCTTTCTTCTTCACTAGAATTTTCTTATATCTCTGACTACTTTGATGGAGATATTTCTTTGTTTGTTGCATGTGCTATAGACGAAGTTTTGGTGATCCTTCCTTACTACTCTCATGATAGCCCAGATATAATCCTTCATACAAGATTACTCTATAATGATACCATGCCAAACCCTCATTACTTTGAGGAGACCTTCTTTGTGCATTTGGAATGTCTAGAGCTTATACCATATTCTGGAGAAACCCATTACTATCATAGACGATCAAAAGGGACACTATGAAAAGGATCATTCTAAAGAGGATCAATGAGTTCTTTGGGAGATGAAGAACCTGGGAGGAAAATCTTGGAGACGATTGTTGAGACAAGAGTACTTGACAAAGAAATGGGGACATAGGAAAGACAACTCAGACATTGCCGTCTCTATGACACAAAGTCCAAGTCTGTCTAGAACCTCTTTGAGGACAGGAACTCCTACTCTTTCTTCTGACATTGAATTTCTGTTTAAGAATACTTTCACTGACGACATCTTTGCAGATATCCTCCCACATTCTATCAAATGGCACCCACTCTGACTACCTCCAAAGTCAAGATCGACTCTTCTCTTCTTTCTCGTATTCCCCAGCTTCTGAAACAGAAGAACTATCCTACTTGGGCAGCTCGTGTTTGCAACACCCTTTCAGCCTATGGTCTCTGGCAATTCGTTGCTGGAGATTTCACCTATGCAGGTCTCGCCTCTCAAGGACCTGATCATGTACAGGATCAGCGCTACTGGTTAGCGCTAGATATGTGCTGCACTGGTAGTATTGTGTTCACCCTCTGTTACAGCTGGCCTGGATAGGATCGGATGTAGACTTGGAGACGAAGGCTAAGACAAAGGATTGGCCGAGCAAGCATAACACTTGGCAAGACCCAAAGACTAGGTGTTCTTACGAGGAGGAACTCACGAAGAGTCACGTCACTCGAAGGCTAAGGACTAGGTACTCTCCCAAGATGGTAGAGGCTTGAAGGAGCAAAGAGACAATAGACTCGAGGGATTTGCAGAGAACCAGGTAATATTCCAAGTAGCTCTAGCTTAGGGTGATACAAGACAGAGAGACATGTCTTAAGTACTAGAGGATGGAACGCGATGGAATCGCATGGAAGAGGGGAGTCATCCGCAGTAGAGAATGAGTCAGAAGCTGCGGAGGTCTAGATGTACAGTAAGGGATGACAGAAGGATGATGAAGCAATGTCATCATCATGAGTCAGAAGATAAGAGCGAGATAGAGAAACGTCGGAACGATGATAGGACAGAATAGGAACAAAGATAGGAGAGTTGTGGATCATCAGCGAGGTGAAGGAGGTGAACTCACTAGAGATCTATGATACAATGTGAATACAAGGTAGAGGTGATAAGCGAAAGGAAAAGAGAGAGAAAAGAGATACATGGTGAACCTAGGAGACAATTGTAACATTACCCCCCTTGTAGCCTTGGAATCACCGACCCAAGCTTTAGTAGTCTTGTCCTGTCCAATTGTGTTCCCCCGAGGTATTAGCATCAGCTGCTCTGTCATAAGTGTCTTTGTAATCGTAATCGTATCCTGGGGATGGAGGACAATCATTGAGGGTAGGATAAGAAGGAGGAGGGCAAGTACAACGAGAAGAGGTAGATCCTCGAATGGGGCGAAAGGGTCTGGCACAACCTTGACCAGAGTGAGCGGACCGATAGGGGGAGCGAGAAGAGGTAGAGGACGAGGAGGACACAGAAGGGGAGCGTTGTGGAGTGTGACATTTAAGAGGGCAGACCCCTTGAGAATGTCCTGGTGCGACCTTAAGACAGACAGGGCAGGTATAATGCGGGCAGTCGATATGAATGTGACTGAGGCACTGACAGGTGAAGCATGCCTTTGGGTATAGTCTGTGGGAGCGATAAACAGGAAGGTCGAGTTCATTGGTGAGTTGGGCTTCAGCCAAGTTCATAGCAGCGTCTTCTGCTCGGGTTAAAGGGAGGGAGGATGCGGACGGAGTCGAGGCAATGGAAGGAGGGGGAGAATGATAAGCGGGGTCCATATGTCCGATGTGTTCCTCGTCACTGCCATGTACCGAGACTGAGTCATGGACGGCTTCAATCTTGTCGATCTCCGCTTGGATCTCTTCTGGTCCAAAAGGGGGCGATGGAGAGGGGGAAGGAACAGGAAGCATAGGAGGGTGTATCCCGATGGGGATGGGGAGAATAGCTTGGAGACTAACTGCCTCTATCTCGGCAGGGATACGGACATGGAGGAGGGGATGAGGAAGGCCTGGAGGAGAGGAAGGGGTTGTCGGGATAGTGAGAGGAGTGGAGTAAATAGTCATCTCAGCCAGAAAGTGATCTATATCAGTGACAAATTCAGTCATTCTGAGTTGATGCATGGCAGAGAGGAGATGTTCATCGACTGCTCATTGTGTGGCAGCGATTTGGGAGGAGAGGAATGTGGCATTAGAGTCGGAAGAGTTCCTTAAGTTGGACGCGATGCCTCCAAGACGAGAGACATGGGCAAACGCGTTATATAACAAGTGGAGAGGGGATTCGACGTCGGCGTAAGCATAAATGTCCCGAGTGTAGCAAGCATCCTGTAAGTAGGTGCGAAGGCGTCGCAAATCCTCAGGTGAGGTGGCTCACCCTCACTCTCCTTCCCTCCAACTACCATCCTCTTCGATCCACCATCATTCACTCTGTGACCGATGAGACCAATTTCACAATGGATACTATATCGAAGATGGTTCTCAATGAGATCAACCTTCGTCGGTCCACCACTGCATCCCTCACATCGAGGATCAGTGAGACTAGAGCTGGACCCTCTCGCCCTCCTTCTTCTCAAAATCAGTCACAGGCTAACAGGACTACTGTTATTCATCACGGTCCGCCACAAGCCAATTGGGCGGATCAGAACGATGGTCAGAACAGAGGAAACTCCTCTGGCCATCTGATGAACTCTGGTGGTAATTCCTACCATCAGAAGAAATCGACTAACAAGTTGAAATGTCCTGGTGTTACAAACCTCTTCATTTTCAACTCTTCGAAGTCACGTGACCCACTTAGTCAGCATTACGTAACCGCTTACATAAGCTTTATCGTTCATCTTTCATCTTTCACTTTTACAAGTCACGTGACCTACTTAGTCAGCATCATGTGACCTATACCTTTATCTTCGTAACACTTGCTGAACACTTACCATATACATTAGCATAGCTTATCTAGACCAGCCCTAAACTGGTCTGTGCTCACCTGTCAGTAGTATAAATACCTGAATACATCAACCGAACAAGCCAGTCTTGTTCTGTTTGGATTCCCTCTAACCTATACTAGTCCCCTCAACTTGTCTTGAGTTTTGTTGAGGTGCCATAGTCCTTCTTGGATAGAGGTTGCCTTCATAAGAACAAGACTTTTTCTACTATCCCACCTCACTCGTCACCAGTACACTGTGACAAACACTTTTTCTACATCGCTGTGTTATAGTTGGATCCCAGACTTAAGGGAGACCCCTCACATCAGAGGATAAATGAGACTCCTTGAGCAGGTGACCCTCAGGTGATTACGAACACCTTGCAAATTGTATAGCGGGAAATTTGTTCGCTTTGTGAAGGCTATGAGCTCATTCGAGAGGACACGCTTCATCGCGAGTAATAGTATATTCCCCTAGTACCCTGTGCATAGTAGGTCAGCACATGCTTTCGAATGAGCATAATTGTTGGCAAGGTTGTGTGTGATATAACCTAAATGATCCGCGGGTATTACCTACCCATCTGCTTGACGGGCAACAGATAGCGCCTGCGTGCACTCCCCGGTTCCCCCACCAGAAAGTTGTGCTTGTGATACGACCCGCCGAAGAAGATTTTCTTTAACAGGTCCGAGTGAAGTGACTCATTGTGAGATCCTCCTCGATATATGAGTTGGACCCTTATTGTCCTCATTGGAACAATCGCCTTTGTCTATTGTTTCACCCTCATTGCCACCCTCTTCTACCACTTGTCAAACCAAGAAGAAGGATATCACCTTGAATTGATCATTGCTGGAAGAGAATTCAAACTAAGCTTCCTCAGCCCCAACTACCATCGGCCCACAGAACCCGACCCATACGATGTAAAAACTCAATGGTCTGATAATGGTTGGGAAGAATACGAAACCACTCCTGAACCAATCACTCTTCCTACCCCAGAAGAACTTGCTGCACTACACGAAGCACACGATCAAAACTTTGTAGCATACTTACAGGAACAAACCATCCTCAATTGGCCTACTTAGTACACGCATGTACTAAAAAGCCGCCCAACATTCCGGTAACCTTTGAAAACGTGTTCCTCGCTGTGCGAGAAATCTTTCCCGTTCCTTGTCTTTCCATACAAGAAGAAGATCCAAACAACAATTACATCAGAGGCTTTGAACTTGATATAGTTGGTGATTGGCTCTTTGAACTCAAAAACCAATTCCTAAGATCCCTCGACGGCAAATTCATCGCTGAAAACTATGACCCTTACTACATCTACGCCAGTCACGTAGAATTCCAAATCGAATTACAAGATGGGATCAGGAGGATATTCGATGGATATGGGCATGGAACAGCCCACGTTCAACCCAATGAGAGGCAGGAGCTCGAGATTGACCCACAAAGACCTGCCACCCCAGCCATCGATGAGTGCCCTCTCAGATGCTCTTCTAGACTTGCTGTATGAAACAATCGAGAAACTGCAGGAACAGCTCAAAGCAGCACAAGACAGCGCCCGCAAGGCCCACAACCATCTAGACCAAGAAAGAGAAGAAGCCCCTCCCCCAATGTCATCCTTATCCCCGAAACCCTTGCCATCATCGCAGCCCTTTGACCTTCACAAAAGTCCTCAGAGAACTCAAAGAAGCGCACTGAAATCATTCCTGATTCTGGGAATTTTGACAGAACATACAGCCGCTGTGATGAATGGTGGACAAAATGATGGCCTGGATTGAGGTCCATTCAGAAACGTTTACCACCAATAAACAAGGATGTTTAGCAGCACTATCCCGCATAGGCGATGTAGGAGAAAAGGACAAAAATGGTGCTGGTGCTTGGGCCAGGAATGAACTAAAAAAGCAACAAGGTTGGGAAGATCATGAGTGGCCTTCCTCCGCTCAACTAGAAGCCCTCCTTGACGGGCATTTTCAGATCGGTAACAAAAGGAACATTGCTCTCCGAAAACTCATGGACAAAAAGCAAGGATCAAAGGAATGAACCCAGGTCTTCCTCACCACTTGGATAGCTCTTTATGATCAAGCCAAGTGTGACCCAATGATGAGAATCACTCTCCTCGAAAGAAATAGTCGACACGACATCATCAAACATATGTTCCTACAAGGAGAACAACCCACTGAAATCCACAAGTTCATCGCCATGATCCAGAAATACGCTAACGCCATTGAAGTGTTCAAAACTCGCTCTACCTCTTTTCTCGAAGAGATCCTAACGCCATGGATATTGATGCAACCGTAACAGCTACTGACGTGCAAAAGACGTCTCTGGGATGAAGTTAGAACTGTGGAGGAGAAGGACATTGAGCAAAAGAATGCAAAAAGCCCTCCACTCGTTGCAAAGATTGTGGATTCTCTCGTGGAGGACATAGGAAGGAATGTCCCAAGTATAAAGCCAAAAACGTGCAGGCTGCAGAAGGAACTGCTTCACCAAATCAACAAACCCCACAATCACCCAACTGGGTTAAAGCGATACAAGGCATGGACTTAGAGGCTGCACAAGCCTATTTCTGAGATCTCGATGTGACTCAGGGAAAAGAGTAAGGGAGATCGTATCAGGTACGACCCCTCCCCCTCATAAAAAAACATAAAAATAGTTTACCTTCGGACTACTGTACTCGACGCCTAGATAGTGCTAGTACAAATTCTGTTTCACCTTCTCAATCTCGCTCTTCATCTCTGTTTTCTTTTAATCATTTTAGCATATTATATAGTGATGTTTCTCTTGACTCTCTGTCATCTCGAAGTAGTATCCTACCAGATGACATAACCGAAGCCACGATCTCGAAAGAGCATGCTCCCCAGGAAGGGAGGCTTAATTTGGCTTACAAAAATAAAAATAGTCTCCCTCCTCAGATCCCGACTGAGCGGAAAGTCCGCACAATGCATCTACTCAGGGAACTAGTCCTAAAAATAGACATAATTACAAACACCAAAAATATCGAAGTAGCTGCGCTCCTAGACAGTGGAGCAAATGGAGTTTTCATAGATACCGACTGGGCCAAGTCCCAATGCATA
>JBBPPX010000601.1:0-10535 GCA_038092235.1 Leccinum boreale
AGTCCTCTGTTCTGTTTCCCTTGGTTACTCACAGTGCACTCCACTGGAGGTCAGTAGCTCATTGTTGGTCGCTCAATATCATTCTTGGTTACTTACAGTGGACTCCAGTGTGACCTACAAGTCCCTTATAGTGGTTATCCCACCCCCACAAGCTTTCTGCGCTTATTAGGTGATGCAAGGGCGAGGTCTTGTAGTTCAAACTTGAGGTCCTCGTCGAACTCTTCAATTTCGCCGCTTGGCAGGATGCCCCCTGCGAATCAGGAGCGGCCTTTTCAGGTGGTGAAACCACCAGTGTTGGCCACAGAACTCACTGTGAAGAAACAACCCAACAAGAACCACCAGCCAAAGCGGTCCCGCCAACGCAAGTCTTCCATCACTGAGGAGTCCGTCGATGAAGTGCCACCACAAGAGGAGATAGAGCAGTTTGATTTATTATCGAGGCCAGGAACTGTGGCAGGTAGTAATAAGGAGACAGAGTTGGTAAGGCTATGCTGCAGCAGGAAACGGAGATGGAGTCATGGGAAGAGATGATGAGCCGCAGCATGCAGAGTAATTTACTATCTACAATGTATGTACAATGCTTGGACCGGTCTGGACGACAGTGTTGCCATGGTTCAGCGAATCACAAACTGGCTGTGGCTCGGATTCGCTCGGTCCCACATCCAGCAGCTTACAGCATCCAAGACTGTTCCACTGGCTCGGTCCAGTCCAGTCAGCCGACGTGACCAGTTCGTGACCAGTGGCGCAGCATCATGCTGCATGGAGAGAAATCTGCTGGTTCAAGGGTATACAGTAACAGTATACTAGCTACAGAGTACAACAAAAACAACCTTTGTCCGCTACTAAGTGGCACCCCTACCAGGACCCCAGACTGCTAGTAGAGAGGACATCATCAATATGCCCTCCGACATAAAGATGCCTATTCCGGCAAGAGCTACCTCATAGACAAGGTTCTTATCCCCGTAGAAGAACCTCTGGACCTCGCCCTTCTTTCCACCACCCTTCTCCACATTACGCAACTCCCCAATGCCAAAAAACCCATTGTGGAGGCAAAAGCTACCGAAACCCTAAATACTATGATTAATTCCAACACTGTTACCCAATACTCGCACTCATCCCCCTCCTCTAGATCGTATAGCGATACACTACAGAACGGGTCAGCAAGCTCCGCCAAGATACACGAAGCTTTAAAGAGAGCCGAAGTAAGATCTTGACAAATTCTACTCACCCCAACAGACGACCACCCCCTTCACACAAGCAATGACACTAACGGTTTTGTCACCCAGAAACTTCAACAAGCCATTGACGCCATAAGCAGAGAAGACGACCCTCTCGCCAACATCAAATTGGTCGTTCTCCTTCCCAACAATGGCATCTTATTTGAAGTGAACAGCATGCAAGCCGCCGACTGAATCAAGCAGCCGCAAACAAAACAAGCCTTACTTGCCCGCCTCGATATCCCAGCAGAGATTAAAGACAGACTTCACTCCATCATTGTTCCCTACATCCCAATCTCACTCAACATCGCTAACCCCACATCTATAGGCAATATTGAATCTGAAAACAATCTCCCCCCCGGTAGCATTACCACCGCACGATGGATCAAACCCCTTCAACGACAAGCCCCTGGCCAAAGACAGCATATGCCATATTTTCTTACCCGAAACACGCTAATACCCTCCTCAGAGACGGTCTCATCATCAACATGGAAAAGCTGCATCTGCAAAAGGACAAGAAAGAGCCAATATGGTGTGTCAAAAGCCAGAAATGGGAACACATTGCCCGGACCTGCAAAGCAACTCAAGACACGTGCGGCAACTTTCATCACACAAACGAATGCAACAACACCAAGAACGTCTTCTGTACCAACTGCAAAACAACCAATCATCCGAGCTATAGTAGGAACTGCCCTGATTTTGCCTCTCGATGTGACCATTATGACACTAACAATCCGGAAAACCAAATGCCTTACTTCCCTACTGACGAACATTGGACGCAGGTTCTCCCCCCCCCCGGAACGCCCCATACATCAAGCCCCAACCTCCTGCTCAACACAGACCTCAAACCTTCTGCCAAATGACATTAGACGTCAATAAACTGAAGACGACACAACATCTGCCTCATCATTCGCAAAATTCCCAACGGTCAGAACGTACACAGGTAAACCGAACCACCGCGCGTGGTTCGCAAGAGTACATCCCTCTCTTGTCCCCATCTTTTCTCCCATCCTGTCCAGATGTGTCGCCAGACGCATCGTATCACTCTGCCATAACCACCACCAAACTGATTGACATTTCTTTAGACCTCAATGCATCACATGAATAATCACACCAAAACCCCAATCAAGCTCAATATCTGGCAACAAAATCTCAACACCTCTCTCGTCGCTCAACAGTCATTACTCAACGGCCCATTAGTCCAACGTTGGAACATTTTCGCCATACAAGAACCATACATCAACCCCACCAGAAACACTTATTGCCCCCTCACATACTACCCTATCTACCCATCAACTAGGTTCACTGACGAAGCTTCACATTACAGGTCGGTATTACTTGTGTCGAAAAAAATCGACATCAACCATTGGATCCAAATACCATTCCCCTCGTGAGACGTCACTATAATACAATTGTTCAGCCCTTTTGGGTTATGCACCTTATTCAACATATATAATGATTGCACCAACGATCACACATTACCTGCGCTAAGCACATTCCTCGAGTCATCTTGTAATCTTGTCTTTCAACACACTAACAATTACATGATTTGGTTAGGGGATTTCAATCGACACCACCCGCTATGGGAAGACGAACGCAATTCTCACCTCCTCAACGCCCAATACCTACAAAGCGCCCAGCCGCTCGTCGATCTAATAGCCGACCATTCTCTATTCATGCCGCTACCTAAAAACTTACCAATGTTGCAGGTGATGAACACCAAGAATTGGACACGTGTAGACAATATCTTCTGCACCGACCATACGGCCGAATTGTTCACCACGTACACTATGGACCCCAACAAACGTGGTCTGCTCACCGATCTCCTTCCCATTATCTCCGTCGTCGACTTAACCATCCAAGAAACCCAATCAACACCATCCTACAACTTCCGTGATGTCAAATGGGAGGACTTCTCTACCCACCTCGCAGATAAGTTACAATCGACCAATCCTAATGATCCAATTACTGCCGAGAACTTCCAACAGATTGCCGACCATCTAATGGATGCCATCTACAATGCAATACAGGCACACGTGCCTAAATCCAACCCCAGCCCCCATTCTAAACACTGGTGGACAAAGGATCTCACAAACATGATGACCGAACTGGCCAAATTGACGAGAGACTCTTACCGACTCTGGGATGACACCCACCACCAAATACATCAACAATGGCGCAAGGCCCGCAACCGATATGCCAACACCATCAAAGAGACGAAGAAGCAACATTGGATCAATTGGTTGGAGGATATTTCCGGAGATGACATTTGGGTAGCCAATCGCTATATCTCAACAATCAATAGTGCGGGCACCAATACCCGTATCCCCTCCCTCAAACGAGCTATCCCCTTAAACGGCAGCTTCATAGTGTCGACAAATGAAGAAAAGAGCTCTCTCATAGCTAACTCCTTTTTTTTCACCGCTGCCAAATCACTCATCCGTCCCTATAGGCTTCAACTACCCTGACGCCATTCTCAACAAACCAATCATCACGGACGACGCCCTGATACAGGCCATCGCAAATCTTAGTCCATACAAGGCCCCGGGGCCCGACGGTATTTGCAATATAGTATTCAGAGAGTGTGTAGACGTCCTTGCCCCCCATTTAATTCGTCTTTTTCAGGCCACCCTCGACTACAACATTTTCTATGACCCATGGTGAGAGTTCACAATGGTAGTCCTGCAAAAACCCGGGAAACCAGATTACATGGTACCGAAAGCATACCGACCAATCACTCTCCTAAACACAACGTATACACTATTCTCGTCCATCGTCGCTAAACACCTTTCAGAAGTACTTGAGTCCCACAATCTTCTTCCATCAACACACTTCGGCGGCCGCACTGGAAGATCAACAACCGACTTGTTACACCTGTTAGAAGCCACTATTCAACACGCATGGCATAATCATCAAGTTGTTTCTGTCCTATTTCTGGACATAGAGGGAGCTTTCCCCAATGCCATAACCGACCGCTTAATCCATAACATGCGCTCACGTAAAATTCCAGAGAACATTATTTCATTCACTCGCAACGCTCTCACCAACAGGCACACAAAACTCAAGTTCGACGGTTTTCAATCAAATGAATGGATATCAATCAACAACAGTATTGGACAAGGAGATCCTCTATCTATGGTACTGTATATAATTTACAATGCCGACCTTTTGGACATCTGCAAAGGCTGTGAGAAGACAGAAAGAGCTCAAGCTTTCGTCGACGACACGATGCTCTTGGCCATAGGGAAAACATTTGAAGAAACCCATGCCATCTTGAAGGATATGATGAAATGGCAAGGCGGAGGATATGACTGGACAGAGCTTCATAATTCAAGCTTTGAAACCACTAAGTTCGCCCTCCTAGACTTCTGTACCCAAACCAAGAAACTCTGCCCCCCGATTCAAATACACGGAACTACAATAACGCCTGTCCCACAACATAAATTCCTCGGAGTCATCATAGATCACACTCTCAGCTGGAAAGCCCAAACGGCATACGCAGTAGCCAAAGGAACGGCATATGCACTTCAGCTCCGAAGACTCTCCTCTTCCTCATTCGGTATTCCGGTCTCGCTAATGAAATACATTTATCTAGCCATGGCAGTCCCAAAGACGCTATACGCTGTCGACATATGAATACATCCTGTATTCACAACTACAAACGGAAAGCAAACAGTGGGTTCAAAAGGAGCAATAAAGGAGCAATAAGGAAGCTAGCAGCGTTCAACATATTGCCATGCTAAGTATCACTGGTGCAATCCGTACTTCCCCCACTGACTCTCTTGAGATAGATCAACTCACTATCAGATGGATACCAGGGCATAAAGATGTAGCGGGTAATGAAAAAGCAGATGAAGAAGCTCGCAAAGCGGGATCATCCGCAGAGAATAATTCACCGGCTCGTCTCTTCCCGATCTACATATGTACTAATCCACTCCCTAATAGTATATCCGCCCTCAAACAAGCTTACCGCGATGGGCGAAGTCCCCCCGCTACCTACGGATGAGCAAATACGGGATGAGCAAACCCTCGAATAGTTTTCTGAAACTCATTTCCCCCCTCTCGAAGAAACAAGTGACAGTACTGACGGGGTTATGCACAGGCCATATTGCACTCAACGACTTCCTTCACTACATATGAAGAATAGACAATCTTCAATGCGTACACTGCCCAAAGGTCAAAGAAACAATACGGCACTACATATTTGGATGCCCCTTCTATAGGCGCGAATGGCAAGTCCTAAGAAATTTGTTGGGTCGTCAAGCGGACGAGCTACCAGTATTATTGTCCGATCCGGACGCCTGTGATGCACTGTTAAAATTTGTTGCTTCAACCGGTTGCCTGAGCACCACATACAGTGATGTAAACAAACATCCAAAAAACAAAGAATAACCACCGCCTGACAGATCACCCAATGCACAGACACATCAACGCAT
Organism: Leccinum boreale; assembly: GCA_038092235.1. Classification (NCBI taxonomy): domain Eukaryota; kingdom Fungi; phylum Basidiomycota; class Agaricomycetes; order Boletales; family Boletaceae; genus Leccinum; species Leccinum boreale. Next base: position 5,654 of record JBBPPX010000601.1, read on the forward strand.
CGCACTCACTCAATAGTTATTACAATACATCGTCTATGTGGGAACAGCAGGACTGGTTGGGGCTAAGTTGGACCGAGCAAATAGGAAGGGCAGAGGGAACAAAGAAGAATTTGATAAGTTCGAGAAGCTCACGGACTCGGACTCGATCGCCACCAAGCAATCACACCAATCCATCAAGACTCTTTACTCTTTCTTATGTCATGCCTACTCACACGCACGCACTCCAAAACTCCCTCACGTACAACGGGCCCCTGGGCCTTTAGTACCTGTTCATCAACATCACCGTCAAGCATATTTCATACATCATGACGTAAACTACAAAGCACTATGGCGGAGGAGGCTCATGGCGTCTAAAACGGCTGGCGGGAACGGCGGACTGAATGGGTCATGCCCATCTCGGGGCATTTGCACGAGTGGAGTTGTAGGGGGCAGGGAGCCCCAGCTTAGGTACATTGTCCTCCATAGAGTGCACGCACTCCACAATGGGACATTAATTGAGTTATAAAAAAAAAAAAACAGAGTACAACATACAAGATGGTACGCAAGTTGACGGACCGCCACGGTGACTGGTGACTGAGAACAGTGGTGACAACCTAGACAATGGGTATCCCCGGTGCAGGACAGTGATGCCTCTTGATATGCCACTGGAGCAATCCTCCTCCAAACTGACTCTAATGGAGACTGGCACCCTTGCTCTTACCTCTCCCAATCCTTTATTCCCGCGGAACAAAACTACAATATCTACAATCACGAACTGCTTTCAGTCATCCGTGCCCTCAAAGCATGGTGTCAATACCTTTGAGGTTCCCCCTTCCCAGTCCAGGTTTTCACCAACCACAAGAACCTCACTTTCTTGTGCAGTTCCCAACATCTAAACTGTCACCAAGCTTGTTGGCTTCTTGACCTTGCTGACTTTGATCTCAAGATTACCCATGTCCCTGGTACACTCCTTGCTGGACTAGATGCCCTCTCTTGTCGACCAGACAAACTCTCCTCTCTGCTAATAATGAAGATGTTACCTTTCTTCCTCCCTCCCTCTTTGTCTGTGTTGTTGATACTACCCTTCGCGACATCATTGCATCTGCCTCTGGTGACAATGTTTTCATCCATAATGCCCTTCAAGCCCTCAATGGTACCATTCCTCCTGCCTTCCATTCTCGTCTTTCCGACTGGCAAGTCGACGGTGGCCTCCTTACTTATCAAAACCATGTCAATATCTCCGACTTCAACTCCCTTCGCTGCGATATTGTCACCCACTCTCATGATCACCCCTCCACTGGCCATCCTGGTTATCTTAAATCCCGCCAACTCGTAGCTGCTGAATATTGGTGGCCTGGTCTGGTCCAATTCATTCATAAATATGTCGAAGGTTATTTCCTTTTCCAACAATGCAAGGCAAACACCCATCCGACTGTTCCCCCTCTCACCCCAATTAAATCCACCACCTCTTGCCCCTTCCATCAGATCTCTTGCGATCATATCACCGACCTCCCTTCTTCCTCTGGGTTTGACACCTTATTGGTTGTGGTCGACCATGGGCCTATGAAGGGAGTAATTGTCTGTCCTACAAAGAAAACCATCACCGCCAAAGGGATAGAAACTCTTTTCTTCCACAAAGTCTACAAACACTTCGGACTATACGACAAAATCATCTCTGATCTTGGTCCACAATTTGCCTCTTTCTTTGCCAGAGAACTCGGAAAGGTCCTCGGATACAACCTCTCTCTCTCCACCACTTATCATTTCCAAACTGATGGAGAAACCGAACATGTCAACCAAGAGGTCAAGGCCTATCTTCGGATCCTTTGTGGAGATAACCCCACCACATGGTCTGATCTGATCACTCAAGCGGAGTTCGCTCACAATCATCACCCTCATTCTGTAACCGGAAAATCCCTTTTCTTCCTCATGATGGGTTTCGAACTCCGTCCCCTTCCCACTGTTATCGCCAAAACCAACCTCCCTGCTATCAAAACTCGACTCAAAGCCCTCTCTGCAGCTCGAGATGAGGCTCTCGCTGCACATGAGCTTGCTCGACAAGTCATGTCCACCAGAAATGGTAGAGGATTCTTCCCATTCTCCAAAAGAGACAAATTTGGCTTGAAGCCAAGAACTTCAAATGAAACCTCACATCTAGAAAGTTTGCTCCAAAACGCGAAGGACCTTTTACCATTACCCAGGTACTATCTCCCATCACTTATCAGTTATGCCTTCCAAAAATCTGGAACATACACAATGTGTTTCACGCTTCCCTCTTATCGCCCTATCACGAAAATTCTGTACACAGTCTGAACTTTCCTGCCCCACCTCTTGACCTTATCAAGGGCAAAGAGGAGTTTGAAATACTTCGGATCATATGTCATAGAGATTCCCTTAACAACTGCACCTATCTAATCTGATGGAAAGGATATATGGCTGAAGAAGACACCTGGATCCCAGAATGAGAACTGAAACATGCCAAAACAATCCTCCTCACCTATAAGAAGCTTCATCCCACTGCCTTTCCTTCAAAAAACTCTTCATCTTAAACATCCACTCTTCCTATTCCTACACAAATGTCTAGCTATGTCTATTCCAACTTGATTTCTTCTGTATCTACCATTTCTCTTTCACCACCCCCTTCATCGCCTAATTCTCCTTCTCCTACCAGTCCTCTGGCTCAAGGTCATTTCTCTAGCCCTCTTAATGGAAAACCTCTGGGCCCTAGTGATCTCGAACCCCCCTCCTTCCTCCTCCATCACCCGAATCTAGGGAGCCCTAATGAAGACTCTGCAGTCAACTGGTATCCTGACTCTCCTCCTCTCCCTGCTCATTCTAATGTCTACCACATTGCCACTGTTGACGTCTCCATCTATGCCAGCAGATTGAGGACCGACGACCTATCGTCCGAAGATCTTCAGAGATGGTGCACCTACTTGCAAGATGTCTGTTACTTTAGGGACATCCATGCCTATACCAATGTCGAATCCCCTCTTTATTCCTTATACAATGCATTCATCCACGCCTCTCGTCTTGGCCCTATTGTCTCAGAATTACTCAATTCCTCAGACAGCCATACCACGTTCCTCACTTTCCAGATCAACTCTGCTCGCCGAGCAATTGATGAACACCTCCTCTCTGCCATGCACCAGCTGGGGATGACTGAATTTGTCACTGATCTCGATCACTTTCTGGCTGAGATGACCATTTACTTGCCTCCTCTCACTATTCCCTCTTTTTCCCCTGGTCTCCCTCATCCCCCACTCCATGTTTGCATCCCTGCAGAAGTCGAAGTGGTCAGCCCCTGGGCTATCCTCCCTTTCCCAGCAGAAGTTCTTTCCCCCCTTATTCCTTCCCCATTCCCATCTCCTCTGAGTCCTCTAGGTGTCAAAGAGATTGAAGCAGCAGTGGACGCAATCAAAGCAGTTTATAACTCAGTTCCTGTAACCGATGATGATGAAGAACACCTGGAACACACCGACCCATTGTATCATTCCCCCCTCTTTCTCCCTCCATCACGTCGACCCCTTCCACATTCTTCCTCCCCTTAACTACACAAGAAGATGCCACCATGAACTTGGCTAAGGCCAAACTTGCCAAAGAACTTGACTTTCCTGTAGACTGTACCCATAGATCATACCAGAAGGCATGCTTCACTTGCAAACAACTCAGTCATATTTGGGTTGACTGTCCCCATTACAAATGTCCCTTCTGTTTAAAAAAGGGTGCCTGGACATCCTCAGGGGAGCTGTCCTCTTTGACAACGAGTTCCACAACCATCTGTCGACCTATGCAAGATATCTTTGGCTCAGATAGACTCTGTTTCCCGGTCATTTTCAATTGGCCGGAGATCAATGCTTCTATGTGTATGCATCATGGGATTCGTTTCATGCTGTCTTACAAGCACGAAACCCTCTTCTCTTTAGCCACCGACATTGGCTACGCTCCACCATCTGTCTCTTGTGATGATCCTGCTGCTGCCAAATGCCTCATTCATAACGCTGGCTTCGAAGTCATCCGCCATGATGAATTTCCCTGGGAACAATCTGACGTCGCCCTCTTCATTCATGGTAATCTTAAACCTAATTTCTGCTACAGAGAGGTGATGCACGAACCCTGGAGCGAGGATACCAATGACATAGATGAGCTTCACCAGGAGATCCCAACCATCCAGCAGTGGAACGTGGAGTTCGATAAAGAGATGAGGAGGAGATTTTATTTGTTACAACCGGAGTGGAAGATGATTCATGCTCTTCTTCTCAACCCTCTTACAGCCGATTGGGCCTACGCTAATCTCGCCGACCTTCAGACTTCTCCCAAGCTTACTGCTCAGGAACTTTCTGTCTACCTTTGGAGAGATGTCGGCAACTACAAGAGAACCGGAATGGAAGCTGCGCAGGAATTTGAGGATTCTGAACCTCGACTCCTGGAGGCGCACATACAACGCTTACACAAGAGACGCCGTACTTTCTCTGGTTTGGCCCTTACCCCCTCACGAAGGTCTCTACGTGAGAGAACGGCTGCAAAGGTTCGCTCCGAATATCCCAGGCACTGACTTTGCCCATACGTATCATTTCCTTGATATGTACGATCTTCTTGCTATTTTTCCATATGTTGACTGCAATGATCTGGGTTACGAGAAAGTAGATTCAGATCCCTATTCCGTCTTTATGCCTAATCCGCATTATTTTGACTCTTTGAACCTTAGAGTTCATATTTTCCTAGTTACTAAAGCTAGAGACGAGTCACCCTCTACGCGCCTTGTTTCCTTTAAGAAAGCAAAGGAGACTTACCGAGATCACTTTAGAGATTCTCGAGAGCGTAAATGGGAACGGAAACTTCATTGGGATTCTTTGAATCACAAAACCCTGACCAAAGCAGAATGACAGGAAAGATACTGGGC
>JBBPPX010000602.1:0-10531 GCA_038092235.1 Leccinum boreale
GGAGAGTCATCCGCAGTAGAGAATGAGTCAGAAGCTGCGGAGGTCTAGATGTACAGTAAGCGATGACAGAAGGATGATGAAGCAATGTCATCATCATGAGTCAGAAGATAAGAACGAGATAGGGAAATGTCGGAAAGATGATAGGAAAGAATAGGAACAAAGATAGGAGAGTTGTGGATCGTCAGTGATGTGAAGGAGATGAAGTCGCTAGAGAACTATGATACAATGTGAATACAAGGTAAAGGTGATAAGTGAAAGGAAAAGAGAGAGAAAAGAGATACATGGTGAGCCTAGGAGACAATCGTAACATTACCCTCCTTGTAGCCTTGGAGTCACCAACCCAAGCTTTAGTAATCTTGTCTTGTCCAATTGTGTTCCCCTGAGGTATTAGCGTCAGCCGCTCTGTCGTAAGTGTCCTCATAATCGTAATCGTATCCTGGAGATGGAGGGCGATCATTGAGGGTAGGATAAGAAGGAGCAGGGCAAGCGCAGTGAGAGGAGGAGTCTCCTCAAGGGGGGTGAAAAGGTCTAGCACAACCTCGGCCAGAACGAGCAGAATGATAGGAGGAGCGGGAGGAAGATGAAGAGGAGGAGGAAGCGGAGGGTGATGGTTGTGGGACATGTCGTTTAAGGGGGCACATACCCTGAGGATGTCCGGGAGCAGTACGGAGACAGATTGGGCAGGAATAAAGAGGGCAGTCAATACAAATGTGAATGAGTCCGAGTCGTCTGCACATAAAGCACGCTTTCCCATACAACCTGTGAGATGGACCTATTGGGAGGTCGAGTCCCCTTGCGAGCCTGGCCTCAGCCGAGTTCATCGCAGCGTCTTCCCGGGCAGTCAATGGAGCGGATGACGCAGATGGCGTTGAAGTGGTAGAAGGAGATGAAGGAGAGGAACAGTATGCGGGATCTGTATTCTCCAGAAGTTCTTCGTTACTCCCATGTATTGAGACCGAATTGTGAACAGCGTCGATCTTGTCGATCTCTGCCTGGATATCTTCAGGTCCGAAAGGAGGGGATGGGAAAGGGGAAGGAATGAGATTGGGGATAACATCTATCAGGAGGGGGAGAATTGCTTGTGGGCTTACTGCTTCTACTTCTGTGGGAATGTGGACATGGAGGGGTGGACAAGGAAGACCCGGGGGGGAAGAAGGAGTTGTGGAGATGGTAAGAGGGGTAGAGTATATGGTCATCTCAGCCAGAAAGCGATCTAGATCGGTGACAAACTCGGTCATCCTGAGCTGATGCATGGCTGAAAGAAGATGTTCGTCTATGGCTCTGTGGGCTGCGACAATTTGGGAGAAAAGGAAGGCGGCATGCGAGTCTGAAGAATTCTGCATATTGGAGGCGATACCTCCAAGACGAGAGGCATGAGTGAAAGCGTTGTATAGGGAATGAAGAGGAGAGTCAACATCAGCATGGGCATAGATATCCCTGGTATAACGAGCATCCTGTAAGTAGGTGCAAAGCCTATGCAGGTCCTCTGGAGAGGTGTCGTCGGTCCTTAACTTGCTGGCGTAGAGGGGAACATCGACTGCCTGTATATGGTAGACATTCAATCTAGCAGGGAGAGGAGGGGAATCAATGCGCCATGGGACAGCAATTTCGTTGTCGGAGTCGTTTACATTCTGGGGAGTGGGGGAAAGGGGAGGAGAAATGAGATTGTCTGGATCCAGAGGTTTTCCACTAAGAGGACTAGGGAGACAACCTTGAGCCAAAGGACTGGTAGAAGAGGAAGAACTATGCGATGAAGGAGGGGGTGAAAGAGATATGGTAGATACAGAAGAAATTGAGTTGGAAGGGACATAGCTAGACATTTCGATAAGAGAGGACGGTATTGGGTTTCTAAGATGAGAGAGTTTTTGCTGGGTCATGACAGGCAGTTTTATCAGGGTTCAGATACCAGTGGAGACGCCTTTGAAAGAGTTAATGAACAGCCTGAGTATTCGTCAACGTACAGCAGTCTGGTCTTTATAGATCTTGATATGGCCATTCCATGATGTGTTCTGCGTCCTGCTTTATTCACTGTTCAGGTAGCTAGCTTTTCCTATGGAAACTTTGAAATTGTGGGTAAATGACGAATTGATCGGGTCACCTGCTGAGATTATATGTACATGGGAAGTTGATGATGATCGAGTTAGTCACGGTTACTACTAGTAATCGGTTATCAATGACTCATTTATCACATAGTTGCCACGTGTATTCTCTATTCTCCAAGTCTTACCCCGTCATGGACAACACCTAGGCCCTTGTCGCAGAATGGCACGCCAACGCTGTAGAGAGGCTCCATCGTGCCACCTCTTCTCGCAGAAGGACTGCAGACCAGTCCTCCAATGCATATCAAAGTCATGAATGATGGAGAAAATTTCCCGCAGAATGACAAAGATCTTGACTCGGACACTATCGACTCTCCACCCAATCCCAGACCTGACTCCACTAGTAGGTCACAAACTTGCCACACCTAGTAGTAAACCATATGCATCTGGAAGGAAACATCGCTCTGCCAGTGTTCCCATTCCAGTGATCCCGAGACTTAGGGAAAACAGCCTCTAGAGCAATGACTCTCCCCAGATGCATTCATCTTACCTCACAGTGCTCCACTGGTAGGCGCCCTGAGTCGTTGCACTGATATCCTCATGTCACATCTCCCAACTTCTACCTTCAGGACCCTTGCCCTCTATCCTGGTACCTCACCTGCACCACCCACTCCATCATTGATGCCCACTTTGGATGTGATACAAATGTGTCTTTTGCTTTCAGACAGCGTCTCCATAGGCATGCACCCCCTTCACAAGCTCACAAGTGGCAGCTTTGACTCCTGGCACTGGCATGACTCCACCGTAACCACGTCTCCTCTCCTTCCGCATCTCCACAGCCCAGATTTGTAAAGCTTGGTCGTAATGACATGGTCTTGGGTGATGAGCATCCAGCTGCACACATAAAACTCTACTGCTCTCGGTGAACTAATCAAAAGCAGAGGAATGAGTCATCACTGGCAACGGCTGTGAGGAGCGCGGGGTAGCCTCTACCCTTTTGTAGATCAGCACACAACTCCAACAAATCCGGTCAAGCTGCAACTAATGAGTCCGACTCAGAGGTCTAGCCTATCCAACGGTTCAACCCACTGGCACACTTCCACATTCCTACCTTATATCTAACAACCACTCGCAAAAGTCATCCCACAGCTTCCACAACACCTACCAGTACAGGAAAAAAGTTGTCGGTGAGTTTTTGTGATCACATTTCTGATCAAGCCTGGAAAATAAAATAAGGATTATAACTCATGCTGAAGTTGATTAATCTGAGCAAATTGACAATGCATATATTGACCATCATCTCCTGCCACCATATGTGGACCAGATCAACTTCTGCTGGCTGGAGAATTCTGGTGGGGCTTAACTGACTGACTGATTTGACCATGTAAGTAAGAACTGTCATCACTTGTAAACATGGCCAAATAAATGCAGCAAGATATTTCTGAGCCTACATAGATATATTATAAAGCATGTAATGTATCTCAATCACTGTAGCTGGTGGTGAACATGGCCAAATAAATGCAGCAAGATATTTCTGAGCCTATATAGATATATTATAGAGCATGTAATGTATATCAATCACTGCAGCTGGTGGTGAGCATGGCCAAATAACTACAACCAGACATTTCTGAGCATATATGAGAAAGTAATGAGCAGTGACAATTAGGTACCTAGTTTGTCAGTGAATATTAAATCTGATCTAGTGAGATATCATAATGATGGATAAGAATGAACATGACACAGATGGAAATTATATATAAACCTTTGTCAGACTCTCATTGATTTCCTGATGTAAAAGATCAGGCATAACAGATCTTCCTATTGTCTGTGTTGTAGATCTCTTCATTGATGACTAGATATCTCGCTATGGAATGTAGCCAGGGCAAGGCTTTGTGGTGTTTTCCATCATATGGGTCTGGTTGGGAAAGATGAAGTTCAACGGGTTTGGATATGGTAGGACGAGGTCGAGGTGGGGGTAGTGGGATAGATTTTGGGGGAGTGAAGATGTTTCCGCTAGGGGTATGGGGGAAGGGGAAGGGGGAGTAGGTGGTTGAGGAAGGACTAGGGTAGACGAGAGCTGATGAGCGAGTTCAGTATTGAGGGAGAGGAAGTTGAAATATGAGCACTAGAGTACTAATATAGTAAATAGTTCACATGCTTGTATTATATAAGATAGTTCAGCAGTGTCTGAGTTTGAATAGGAGTTTATTCAATCTTCTTCCACAACCACAATGTTCCCCTCAATCCCGTCTCGTTCCACTACAATGTAAGTATTTGAGTACAGTTCCTATCCTGTCAACAGGTTATGAGCCCCAAGCACCATCGCTGTATGTTTACATCAGTGACAAAGCTCAAGGAACACTTGTACCTAGAACGAGTGAGAACCTCGTGGTTCAAAGAGCCATTCCATCTTGATGCAGAAATACTCAGATGTCGAAAGCCCTAGAATGATGGCTAGGTACTCCATCCGAAAGGATGTGACACCTGAAGGCAACCTATAACTCAATAAGGACTATGGCACCTTAGCAAGAGACAAAGGGAATGGAGGGGACGAGTATAGGTTAGAGGGAATCCAACCAGAACAAGACTGGCTTGTTCGGTTGTTGCATTCAAGTATTTATACTACTGATAGGTGCGCACAGACTAGCTTAGGGCTGGTCCGGATAAGCAGTGCTAACTAATAAGGTAAGTGTCTACCAAGTGCTACCAAGATATATCACATGACTGATGTCTAAGCAGGTCATGTGACTTAAGAAAGATGAAAGTGAAAGACAAAAATAAAGCATATGTAAGCAGTCACGTGTGGCTGACTAAGCGGATCACGTGACCTTGAAAAGTCGAAAATGAAGAGAAGGTAACATTACCCCCCTACTAGGCTTGAGATACCAGATCAAGTGGAGGTAGAACCGGAAGTGAAATTAATGATAGGAATGGAAAATACACTGTCAAATAAGGCACAATTCATTTTGAGATGTCTAGGAGCTGAAGGTTTACAGCGATGGAAGTCATTTATAGCTGACTGGGCTTTCTTCAGACCAGAGGCAGGTTCCCAAGTTCGATCGCTTTCATCATAACCTTTCCAGTGCAGAATCTGCAACCAATGGGGCGAGAATCAACAATATACTTGACTTTGAATTCCTCCGTGCCTTCATCATTGACAAGCACAGGCCCAGGGTGAACAACGGGTTGGCCAGAGAGAGGTTCTATATAGGATTTAACTTGAGAGACATTGACGATGTGTTGAGCTTTCACGGATTTGGAGAAAAGCAATCCCATGCTATTGGTGTGTACTTCAATGATTTGGTAAGGACTGATCCAGCATTCCATTAACTTTCATGATGGGCACTCATCAAGAGCTAGATGTTCAGTGCTAAGCCAAACGAGATCTCCGATTTTGTATTCCGGCGCAGCCGATCGATGTTTATCTGCCTGCAGTTTCATTCTTTCTCGTATTCACTGAAGTATGTCTTTAGCCTTTTCTAGATTGGCTTTCATGTCATCGGCAAACTCCTTAGCAGCTGGAGCTTTTTACTGATGTCGGTTCGAAACCAAGACGTGGGGTGAATGTTTTGGTCAACTGGAAAGGGGTGAAGCTAGTTGCGGACGAGTGAGTGTTGTTGAAGTTAAACTGAGCGATGGCAAGCCATTCGACCCATTTATCCTGTTTTTCTGCAGAGAAGAGATGGAGGTATTGATTAAGTTCGCAATTAACACGCTCTGTTTGTCCATTGGTTTGGGGATGATATGCCATAGACATCTTCTTTTCTATTTTTAACAATTTGAGCAGATCTACCATCATTTGGCTGGCAAATTGGGGTCTGCGATCAGAAATGAGGGAATTGGGAAGTCCATGGTGCTTCCATACATAATCTCTATACAATTTGGCTGTTCCTTTGGATGTGATTGTTTTTGTGGTAGGCACAAAAGCCACTTCTTTTGAGAATCGATCCACTACTACTAACACGCTGTCAAAACCGTGTGATGAAGGGAAGCTGGTGATGAAGTCGGCCGACAAGTTCTTCCAGGGTCCTTCAGGAACCTCTAAGGGTTGTAATTTTCCAGCTGGGGGAAGATTTGTGGGTTTCATGCATGCACAGTGCTCACAAGCTTTACAGTATTCCTGTATGTCCTTCTTAGCTCCTGGCCAAGAGTAATATTGTGTGAGGAAATCTTGTGTCTTTTCAGCACCTTTGTGTCCGAAAATCGGGTGATCGTGGAATTGTGTTATCACGTCATGGCGGAGTTCTTTTGGAACCCAAAGTTTATTGCTATAATAATATAATCCTTCACGGAGGATCGACCTATCTGGGGATGTGCATTAAGAGTGCGAAGATTTTATTTTGTCAAATAAAGTGATCTCCTCTAGAGATCTGATGCGAGATTCCGGTATGAATGTCATTTGTTTGTTATCATTCTCAATGCCGATCATGTGATCTTCTCTTCTAGAGAGGGCATCGGCTTTCCCCATTGAGGTACCGGGTTTATTCATGAGAGTGTAATCGAATCGGGATAGGTACTGAGCCCATCTGGCTTGTTGTCGATTCAGATCTTGACTCTTCATGAAATACTGGAGGTTTTTATGATCTGTCCAGATCTTGAAATTGTGTCTAGCACCTTCTAAATAGTGTCTCCATTGCTCTAACACTAGAATGATTGCGAGCATTTCTTTCTCAGCGATGGGATAATTGCGCTGTTCCGGAGTCATGGAGTGTGACATAAATGCAACTGGGTGCCATTTGTCATCTTTCAAGGAAGAGAGCACAGCTCCTGTTGCAAAGTCTGAATCATCGCATTCGACACGATAAGAGATTGTGTCATCTGGATAAGCCAATACAGGCGTGGTGGTGAATCTATTTTTAAGCGTGTCAAACGCTTTCTGCTGGACCGTGTCCCACTTCCAGGGTTGATCTTTCTTAGTTAAGTCGTGGAGAGGTCTCGCTTCCAAGCTGTAATTGGTAATGAAACGGCAATAGAAGTTGGCTAGACTCAAGAAGCTTCTCACAGCTTTTACGTTCATGGGGACTGGCCACTTGGCAATGCCATTGAGTTTTTCAGCATTCATTGAAATTCCATTGCAGGAGACGTCCATTCCTAGCATGTCAACTTTTTGTACTCCAAAGAAGCACTTTTCGGGTTTGACGAACAAGTCGTTCTTTCATAGTCTTTTTAGGACCTTTTTAACCATTTCCTGATGGTGTTTCATATCTTTATTCGTAAAGATCAAGAGATCATTGATATAAATAATCACTACATCTTCCATGTCCGCAAAGATGTCGTTCATCATGTTTTGGAACGTAGCCGGGGAATTACACATCCCAAAATACATCATGGTTGGTTCGTAGGACCCAAGGTGGCAGACGAAGGCTCCTTTCCATTCATTTCCTTCTTTGATTCTCATGTTGTTATAGCCCCAATGGAGATCCATCTTGGTGAAGTGTTTACTTCCTGTTAATTTAGCGACAATTGATCCAATGAGAGGAAGAGGGTAATTGTTTTTAATAGTTCCCTCATTTAGATATCTATAGTCCATGACCATTCGCTTTTTACCATCCTTTTTGGGGATGAAGAACACAGGTGAAGTTTGGGGTGACTTCGAAGGTCTGATGTAACCCTTGTTCAATTGGTCTTCCACGAAGGCTTTGACTTCATCCTGTTCCACAGGGTTTAGGGGGATTAGTCGACCCTTTTTTGGTTTGAAATCCGGTTTCAGATCTACAGCATGATCCCATGTTTTCTTTTCGGGCATGCGTTTGCTAGCCTTCTTCAAGAATACATTGAGATAGTCATGATATGCCTCAGGCACTAGTTTGAAGGCTTCTTCGGGTTCTATTCCATCAGAAGGTTCCTTTCCTAACCCTTGAATTCTGTAGGAATGATCGATTTCTGATTCATCCAATCGAGATTCATAGATTGCATTCAACGCTCGGCAAGAAGTGGGACATTGATTTAATTTAACTGTCCCTTGCACCCAATCGATCAAGGGGTTGTGTTCACGTAACCAGGTGTATCCCAGAATCATTTGGTTGCGTCCTAGGTTGGTCACATCGGCTGTGATTCTTTTGCGATGTCCTTGAAAGTCTATGATCAGCCTGAGGTCGGTGGTGTAGGCAATGCCTCCTGCCGAGTTGATGGTGCCATCTACGTTGTAGACTGGTACCACGAGTTCAAGGGGTTTCAGGGGTATGCGTTGGGCTTTGGCCCAATCGGTATCTATGAATACTCCATTTGCGCCACTGTCCAGAAGTGCTGCTACTTCGATGTTTTTGGTTTTTGTAACTATATCTATTTTTAGGACTAGTTCCCTGAGTGGACGCATGGTGTGGACTTTCTGCTCAGTCGGGATCTGAGGGGGGGAACTATTTATATTTTCTTTGTAAGCCAAATTAAGCCTCCCTTCCCGGGGCGTGCTCTTTCGAGATCATGGCTTCGGTTATGTCATCTGGTAGGATACTACTTCGAGATGACGGAGAATCAAGAGAAACATCACTATCTAATATATTAAAACAATTAAAAGAAGAGGAAGAGTGAGATGGAACAGAATTTGTACTAGCACTATCTAGGCGTCGAGTACTGTAGTCCAAAGGTAAACTATTTTATGTTTTTCATGAGGGGGAGGGGTCATACCTGATATGATCTCCCTTACTCTTTTCCCTGAGTCACATCAAGATCTCGGAAGTAGGCTTGTGCAGCCTCTAAGTCCATGCCTTGTATTGCTTTAACCCAGTTAGGCAATTGTGAGGTTTGTTGGTTTGTTGGAGCAGTTTCTTCTGCAGCCTGCACTTGTTTGGCTTTATATTTAGGACATTCCTTTCTATGTCCACTATGAGAGAATCCGCAGTCTTTACAGCAAGTGGAGGGTTTTTTGCATTCCTTGGCACAATGTCCATCGCCTCCACAGTTGTAACATTCCAGAGATGTCTTTCGAACATTGGTAGTAGTTACTGTCATGTTGATATCCATGGCATTGGGGTCTCGATGTTGGAAGGAGGAGCAGGTTTCAAAGGCTTCAAAGGCTTCAATCGCGTTGGCATATTTCTGGATGACGGCAATGAAGTCATGGATTTTGGTCGGCCTTTCTCCTTGTAGGAACATGTGTTTGATAATGTTTTGTCGACTGTTCCTTTCAAGAAGGGCTATCCCCATCATAGGACCACATTTCGCTTGATCGTAAAGAGCTATCCATGTCGTTAGAAAGACTTGAGTTTGCTCTTTTGATCCTTGCTTTTTGTCCATGAGTTTCGAAGGGCTATATCCCTTTCATTGCCAATTCGAAAACGGCCATCGAGTAATGCTTCCAGTTGAGTGGGGGAAGGCCATTCATGGTCTTCCCATCCTCGTCGTTTTTTTAATTCATTTCTGGCCCAAGCACCAGCACCATTTTTGTCCTTTTCTCCTACATCGCCTATGTGGGAAAGGGCCACTAAGCATCCTTGTTTATTGGTGGTGAACGTTTCTGCATGGACTTCGATCCAAGCCATCATTTTCGTCCACTATTCATCATAACGACTGTAGGTTCCATTGAAATTCCCAGGATCAGGGATTATTTCAGCGTGCTTCTTTGAGTTCTCGGAGGACTTTGGTGAAGGTCGAAGGGCTGCGATGATGGCAAGGGTTTCGGGGGACAAGGACGACGTCGGGGGAGGGGCTTCTTCTCTTTCTTGGTCTAGATGGTCGTGGGCCTTTCGGGTGCTGTTTTGCGCTTCTCTGAGCTGTTCCTGCAGCTTCTCGATTGTTTCGTATAGTAAGTCTAGACGAGCGTCTGAGATGGCGCTCGTTGATGGCTGGGGTGGTGGGTCTTCGGGAATCGATCTCGAGCCCCTGCCTCTCATTGGGTTGAACATGGGCTGCTCCGTGCCCATATCCATCAAATATCCTCCTGATCCCATCTTGTAGCTCGATTTGGAATTCTACGTGACTGGCATAGATGTAGTATGGATCGTAGTTTTCAGCGATAAATTCACTGTCGAGGGATCTTAGGAATTGATTTTTGAGTTCAAAAGGCCAATCACCGACTATATCAAGTTCGAAGCCTCCGATGTAATCGTCATTTGGGTCTTCTTCTTGTATTGGAAGACGAGGAACCGGAAAGATTTTTTGCACAGCGAGGGATACATTTTCAAAGGTTACAGGAATGGTGGGCAATTTTCTATGTGGGCCAATTAACAATTGCTTGTTCCTGTAGGTAAAGCACAAATTGTTGGTCATGTGCTTCATGTAGGGCAGCGAGTTCTTCGGTGGTAGGAAGAGTGATTGCTTCTGGGGCAGTTTCGTATTCTTCCCAACCATTATCGGACCACTGAGTTTTTACGTCGTATGGATCAGGTTTGGTTGGTCAATGGTAGTCGGGGCTGAGGATGTTGGAACAGTAGTATTCTTATCTTCCATAACTACTGTTTCTACAGTGCTCTCTAGCACTTCCTAGTTCTTTCTAGAACTTTCTATTACGCTTACTCATTCTAGTCATCGTTATGACATCATAGATAAGAGCTCTT
>JBBPPX010000603.1:0-10502 GCA_038092235.1 Leccinum boreale
GAATTGTTCTATATAGAAGGAACAAAGAACCCAGCCGACATGTTCACAAAGAATCTCACATTTGAGAAGTTTGCTGAGTGTCGATCCCAACTCGGCCTTGAGTTTTACTCTAACTGAATGCTCGCTGGTAATATTAATTACTATGTGGATGATCTATTCTCTTATCACTTGCATATCACTAAAGTAGTATACTAAGCAAGGGGGAGTGTTGAAATATGAGCACTGGAGTACTAATATAGTAAATAGTTCACACGCTTGTATTATATAAGATAGCTCAGCAGCATCTGAGTTTGAATAGGAGTTTATTCAATCTTCTACCACAACCACAACGTTCCCCTCAACCTCGTCTCATCCCACTACAATGTAAGTACTTGAGCACAGTTCCTATCCTCTCAACAACGACCTCATTCGAGAGGACACACTTCGTCGTGAGTAATAGTATCAATCCCTATCCTGTGCATAGTAGGTCAGCACACACTTTCGAATGAGCATAATTGTTATTGAGGTTGTGCATGATATAACCTAAATGATCCATGGGTAATACCTACCCATCTGCTTGATGAACAACAGATATCGCCTGCATGCACTCCCCGGTTCCCCTACCAGAAAGTCGTGCCCATGACACAACCCGCTGAAGAAGATTTTTCTTTACAGATCCAAGTGAAGTGACTCTTTGTGAGATCCTCCTCAATATATGAACATCACCCTCATCTTCCTCATCAGAACACTAGCCTTCGCCTATTGTTTCACCATCATCGCCGCCCTCTTCTACCACTTGTCCAACCAAGAAGAAGGATACCACCTCAAATTGATCATCGCTGGAAGAGAATTCAAATAAAACTTCCTCAGTCCCGACTACCATCGACCGACCGAAGCTGACCCATACAACGTAAAAACTCAGTGGTCCAATAACGGTTGGGAAGAATACAAAACCGCCCCGGAAGCAATCACTCTTCCTACCACCAAAGAACTCGCTGCTCTACACGAAGCACACGACCAACAATTCGTGCTTTACCTACAGGAACAAACAATTCTTAATTGGCCCACATAGATAATTGCCCACCATTCCTGTAACCTTCGAAAACATATCCCTCGCTGTGTGAGAAATCTGTCCAGTCCCTCTTCTTCCCATACAAGAAGAAGACCAAATGACGATTACATTGGAGGCTTCGAACTTGATATAGTCGGCAATTGGCCTTTTGAACTCAAAAACCAATTCCTAAGATCCCTCAATGGCGAATTTATCGCTGAAAACTATGACCCCTACTACATCTACGCCAGTCACGTAGAATTCCAAATTGAGTTACAAGATGGGATCAGGAGGATATTCAATGGTACAGCCATTATGACAAATGGTGGACACAAATGATGGCCTGGATTGAGGTCCATGCAGAAAGGTTCACCACCAAAAAACAAGGGTGCTTAGCACCACTTTCACATATAGGCGATGTAAGAGAAAAGGATAAAAATGGTGCTGGCGCTTGGGCCAGAAACAAATTAAAAAAGAGACAAGGATGGGAAGATCATGAATGGCCTTCTCCCGCTCAACTAGAAGCATTACTCGATGGCCACTTTCGAATTGGTAATGAAAGGGATATAGCCCTTCATAAACTCATGGACAAGAAGCAAGGATCAAAGGAGCGAACCCAGGTCTTCCTAACAACATGGATAGCTCTTTATGATTGAGCAAAATGTGATCCTATGATGGGGATAGCTCTTCTTGAAAGGAACAGTCAACAAGACATTATCAAACACATGTTCCTACAAGGAGAACGACCAACCAAAATACACGACTTTATTGCCATCATCCAAAAATACACTAATGCAATTGAGGCCTTTGAAACTCGCTCCTCCTTCCAATGATGAGACCCCAATGCCATGGATATCGACACAACAGTAACTACTACCGATGTGCAAAAGACATCTCTGGAATGTTACAACTGTGGAGGCGACGGACATTGTGCCAAAGAATGCAAAAAACCCTCCACTCACTGTAAAGACTGTGGATTCTCTCATGGTGGACATAGAAAGGAATGTCCTAAATATAAAGCCACACAAGTGCGGGCCGCAGAAGGAACTGCTCCAACAAACCAACAAACCCCACAATCACCTAACTGGGTTAAAGTGATACAAGGCATGGACTTAGAGGCTGCACAAGCCTACTTCCGAGATCTCGATGTGACTCAGGGAAAAGAGTAAGGGAGATCATATTGGGTATGACCCCTCCCCCTCATAAAAAGCAAAATAATTGTTTACCTTCGGACTACAGTACTCGACACCTAGATAGTGCTAGTACAAATTCTGTTTCAACTTCTCAAACTTGCTCTCCCTCTTCTTTGAATCATTTTAATATATTAGATAGTGATGTTTCCCTTGATTCTCCATTATCTCAAAGTAGTAGCCTGCCAGATGACACAACCGAAGCCATGATCTCGAAAGAGCGTGCTCCCTGGGAAGGGAGGCTTAATTTGACTTACAAAGAAAATATAAATAGTTCCCCTCCTCAGATCCCAACTGAGCAGAAAGTCCGCACCATGCGTCCACTCAGGGAACTAGTCCTAAAAATAGATATAGTTACAAAAACCAAAAACATCGAAGTAGCAGCGCTCCTGGACAGTGGAGCAAATAGAGTGTTCATAGATACCAATTGGGCCAAAGCCCAATGCATACCCCTGAAACCCCTCGAACTCGTGGTACCCGTTTACAACGTAGATGGCACGGTCAACTCGGCAGGAGGCATTGCCTACACCACTGACCTAATCATAGACTTTCAAGGACATTGCGAAAAAAGCACAGCTGATGTGACCAATCTAGGACACAACCAAATGATCCTGGGATACACCTGGTTACGCGAACACAACCCCTTAATTGATTGGGTGCAAGGGACAGTTAAATTAAATCAATATTCCACTTCTTGCCAAGCGTTAAACACAATCTACAAATCTCGATTGAATGAATCTGAGATTGATCATCCCTATAGAGTTCAGGGATTAGGAAAGGAACCTTCTAACGGAATAGAACTTGAAGAAGCCTTCAAACTAGTGCCTGAGACATACCATGACTATCTTGATGTCTTCTCGAAGAAAGCTAGTGAACGCATGCCCGAAAAGAAAACATGGGATCATGCCGTAGATCTGAAACCGGATTTCAAACCAAAGAAGGGTTGATTAATTCCCCTGAATCCTGTAGAACAGGATGAAGTCAAAGCCTTCGTGGAAGACCAATTGAACAAGGGTTACATCAGACCTTCGAAATCCCCCCAAACTTTGCCTGTGTTCTTTATCCCTAAAAAGGATGGTAAAAAGCAAATGGTCATGGACTATAGATATCTAAATGAGGGAACTGTCAAAAATAACTACCCTCTTCCCCTTATTGGATCAATCGTTGATAAATTAAAAGGAAGCAAACACTTTACCAAGATGGACCTCCGTTGGGGCTATAACAACATGAGAATCAAAGAAGGAGACAAATGGAAAGGAGCCTTCATCTGCCATCTTGGATCCTACAAACCTACTGTGATATATTTCAGGATGTGCAATTCCCCAGCTACGTTCCAGAACATGATGAACGACATCTTTGCGGATATGGAAGATGCAGTGATTATTTATATCTATGATCTCTTAATTTTCACAATTAAAGATATGAAACACCATCAGGAAATGGTTAAAAGGGTCTTAGAGAGACTACGAAAGAATGACTTATTCATCAAACCTGAAAAATGCTTCTTTGGAGTACAAAAGGTTGACATGCTAGGCATCGACGTCTCCTGCGATGGAATCTCAATGAATGCTGAAAAACTCGATGGCATTGCCAAGTGGCCGGTCCCCACGAACATAAAAGCCGTGAGAAGCTTGTTGGGCCAAGCCAACTTCTATTGCCATTTTATTATCAACTACAATTTGGAAGCAAGACCTCTCCACGACTTAACTAAGAAAGATCAACCCTGGAAATGGAACATGGCTCAGCAAAAAGCATTTGACATGCTTAAAAATAGATTCACCACTGCACCTGTATTGGCTTATCTGGACGACACGACCCCTTATTGTGTTGAATGTGATGCTTCAGACTTCGCAACAGGAGCTGTGCTCTCTTCCTTAAAAGACGACAAATGGCACCCAGTTGCATTTATGTCACACTCCATGACTCCGGAACAGCGCAATTATTCCATTGCTGATAAAGAAATGCTCATGATCATTCTAGTGTTAGAACAATGGAGACACTATTTAGAAGGTGCTAGACACAATTTCGAGATTTGGACGAATCATAAAAACCTCCAATATTTCATGAAGAGCCAAGACCTGAATTGACGACAAGCCAGATGGGCTCAATACCTATCCCAATTCAATTACACTCTCATGAATAAACCCGGCACCACAATGGGAAAAGCCGATGCCCTCTCTAGAAGAGAAGATCACATGATCGGCATCGAGAATAATAACAAACAAATGACTTTCATACCGGAATCTCACATCAGATCTCTAGAAGAGATCACTTTATTCAATAAAATAAAATCCTCGCACTCTGGATGTACATCCCCAGACGGGTCGATCCTCCGGGAAGGATTATATTATTATAGTGATCAACTTTGGGTCCCCAAAGAACTCCGCTGTGACATGATAACACAATTCCACGATCACCCAATCTTTGGACACAAAGGTGCCAAAAAGACACAAGACTTCCTCACACGATATTACTCTTGGCCAGGAGCTAAGAAGGACATACAAGAATATTGTAAAGCTTGTGAGTGCTGTGCGCGCATGAAACCCACAAACCTTCATCACACGGTTTTGACAGCATGTCAGTAGTGGTAGATTGATTCTCGAAAAAAGTGGCCTTTGTGCCTACCACAAAAACAATCATGTCCAAAGGAATAGCCGAACTATATAGAGATTATGTATGGAAGCACCACGGACTTCCCGATTCCCTTGTTTCCAATCGTGGACCCCAATTTGCTAGCCAAATGATGGTAGATCTGCTCAAATTGCTAAAAATAGAGAAAAAGGTGTCTATGGCATATCATCCCCAAACTGATGGACAAATGGAGCACATCAATCGCAAACTAAATCAGTACCTCCGTCTCTTCTCTGCAGAAAAACAAGATAAATGGGTCGAATGGCTTGCCATCGCTCAGTTTAATTTCAACAACACTTGCTCATCTGCAACTGGCTTTACCCCTTTCCAGTTGACCAAAACATTTGCCCGCGTCTTGGTTTCGAACCAACGTCCATAAAAGCTCCAGCCACTAAGGAGTTTGCCGATGCATGAAAGCCAATCGTGAAAAGGCTAAAGACACGCTTCAATGAACACGTGAACGAATGAAACTGCAGGCACATAAACATCGATCGGCAGTGCCGGAATACAAAATCGGAGATCTTGTTTGGCTCAGTACTGAACATCTCGCTCTTGATGAGTGTCCATCGCGTAAATTAACGGAACACTGGATTGGTCCTTACCAAATCATAGAAGTTCATACCATTAGCGTGGGATTACTCTTCCCCAAATCCGTGAAAGCTCACCATATTGTCAATGTCTCTTGAGTCAAACCCTACATTCAACCATTGCCTGGACAACCAGTCGTTCGTCCTGGACCTGTGCTTGTCAATGATGAAGGCACTGAAGAGTTTGAGGTCGATTACATTGTCGATTCTCGCCCTATTGGTTGCGGATTCCAGTATCTGGTACATTGGAAAGGATATGATGAAAGTGACAGAACTTGGGAGCCAGCTTCTGGACTAAAGAAAGCTCAAGCAGCTATCAATGACTTCCATAAAAAGAAACCATTCGCTCCCCGCCGCCCAAAAATGAATCGTGCCCTGTTTGATAGTCTCTTTTCAACTCCTATCATTAATTTCACCTCTGGTTCTATCTCCGCTTGATCTGGTATCTCAAGCCTAGCAGGGGGGTAATGTTACAAACCTCTTCATTTTCGACTCTTCAAAGTCACGTGACCTACTTAGTCAGCATCACGTGACTTGAAACATTACTAGATTAGTTAGCATAGCTTATCCAGACCTGCCCTAAGCTGGTCTGTGCACACATGTCAGTAGTATAAATACTTGAATGCAACAACTGAACAAGCTAGTCTTGTTCTGGTTGGATTCCCTCCATCCTACACAGTCCCCTCTCTATAGTTAAGTTCAAGTCAAGGTGCCATAGTCCATCAGGATTTAGGTTGCCTTCACTAAACTATAGGGAGACCACTCTAATTAGAGTATAAATGAGAACGCTTGAGCAGGCTACCCTCAGGAGATTACGAACTCCAGCCTAAATTGTATTGAAGGGTTTATATGACCCACGATCTCGTTCGCTTTGAGAAGGCTACGACCTCATTCGAGAGGACATGCTTCGCCACGAGAAATAGTATTGAAACCTACCCTGTGCATATTGGTCTAGCACACCCTGAGAACTGGGAAATCGTTCTAGCTTGCGTGTGGTCTAAGCGTTGTCGACCCGCTGGTATTACCTACCAATCCCTTTGTGGAAAACAGATAGCACCTGTGTGCACTCCCCAGTTCCTCCATTCACCCCTAGGCTATCCTCGTGAGGTAGCATCTCATCAAAGGTTCTTTTACAGATCCGAGTGTGACTCTTCGTGAGATCCTCCTCATTATATGAGTATCACCCTCATTATCCTCATCGGAACACTCACCTTTGTCTATTGTTTTACCCTCATTGCTGCCCTCTTCTACCACTTGTCCAATCAAGAAGAAGGATACCACCTTGAATTGATTGTTGCTGGAAAAGAATTCAAACTAAGTTTTCTCAGCCCCGACTACCATTGACTCTCAGAGCCCGACCCATATGACGTAAAAACTCAGTGGTCTGATGCTGGCTGGGACACCAACTACGAAACCGCCCCCGAACCAATCACTCTTCCTACCCCTGAAGAACTCACCACGCTACATGAAGCACACAATCAGTAATTCGTAGCCTACTTGCAGGAACAAACTATCCTCAATTGGACTACCTAGAATTGCCCATCATTCCTGTAATCTTCGAAAACGTGTCCCTCACTGTGCGAGAGATCTTTCCTGTCCCCCGTCTTCCAATACAGGAAGAAGATCCTAACGACGACTACATTGGAGGCTTTGAACTTGACATAGTCAGTGATTGGCCCTTTGAACTCAAAAATCAATTCTTGAGATCCCTCGACGGCGAATTCGTCGCTGAAAATTATGACCCATACTACATCTACATCAGCAAAACTCTCTCACTACTGGCTAGCCCTGCACAGCACAGCACAGTGACTACATCCACCTACAGTCTCACAGCTAGGTCCCTTGCTGTGCAGTTCAGTCACAGCTACTTACAGCAATTCTGCAGCTCATCTACAGTTTATATACAATCCATCTGCAGTTTACCATCAGTCCATCTGCAGTTTATCTACAGCCCTCTGCAGCTCATATAGTTCATATACAGTTAGTTTATGTACAGTTTATCTCCAGCCCATCTCCAGCTCATATATCCATCCACAGCCAATCCACAGCCCATATACAGTTTATATTCATCTACAGCCCATCTACAGCCTATCCACAGCTCACATACAGCCCATATACAGTTTATGTTCATCCACAGCCCATCCACAGCCCATCTACAGCCTATATATAGTTTATGTGCATCCACAGCCCATCCACGGCCCATCCACAGTCCATATAGTCTTGTGCATCTCCACCCCATCCACAGCCCATCTCCATTCCATCCACAACCATCTACAATTTATTTGTAGTCCATCTGCATCTGGTTGCCACTACTACTACACAATGGCTTCCAAGTGCACTTCAAGTTAATTCACGAAAGCACACCAAGCAATTGATTCAAAGTCCAATCATCAACCAAAAATTACTATATGGTAGAGATATTATAAAATCAAGGATGGGATTGAATGAGTGAGAACGGGGGAGGAGAGACGACACCAGGAAAGAACAGCACACACAAGAAAACGAGCAGGAAAAGGAAGAAAAAGAAGCTCATTATACCACCAATCAATCTAAATCAACTTCACAGTCTGAACCATCAGATGGTTGTTGGTCCATTATTTCGCCCGTGCTGGATCACAGTAAGACAAACTGCACTTAACATGATCCTTTACTTACTAAGCCTCACGAGCCCATGCCTTGAGGGTGGCATCAAGTTTCGGGCCGTGATACTCATGCTCGATGACTTGATGCATCTTCTTATGCATCTTCCAGAAATCATCCTCATTCTTTGAGGGTGCAACCTTGCCTTCTACCGTACCATGAGTAGCATACAAGTCGAGAATGCCTTTGATCTACATAGTGTTAGTCCGTGGACCTGCTGAATTGGTGACGCCTACATATGATGCGACATAAAGAACGGCCATGTATGGCACAGTTTCCTTGAAGACTTCATGATCCCAGAATATCTTGGATCCCTTTCGGTAGAAAACACGAATACATGCAACACGGAGGCAGTTGTGAGAGAAATTGGACACCTTGCCCTTGATGCAAGGTAGAACGCCAATAAGCACCATGATGTTTGGTACAATGAACATAACTTACTTGGTCATCATGCTCGCCTTGGAGGAAGGCAAACTTGTGTGCGAGGCCACTCGCTTTCTGCTTGATTGCGGCCAAACGCTCTGCCGTTGTGTTCATATTCAGAACCAACAACCTGTACTCGGTCACCACGATATCCTGGATGACTTTCCGAACCTCGCTGTGAAAGGTGTTAATATCTTTCCACACACAAACAGCCATTGAATCCTTGTGATTGTCCCAGTATTCTAGAAGCTCGCGTTAGATGTGCCGATGAGAGTGATGGTTAACATTACTGTCTTCTATCGTACGCCCTGCATCTGCAAAACAGTTCATTGCGTCGTTGAGAATATCTCGACAGATGCCGTCCAATGAAGTTTCCATTGACGGAAAAGGATCTGAAAAGACTTGGTGACACTGGAAATAGTACTTGGCCAGATTGATCATCGCCACACATATTCACGGATAGAATCACACAAGGGTGGGATTCTCATTGTTCGCATTCTTGGTCCATCTTTTCAGTTTCTCCTGCACTTCATCGTCTCCATTGTCGACGTGATTTTCCTCCTCAGGACTTTGCGAATGACGGTTGTTTCTTTTCTGAAGTTGCTGGACACAGTTCATTTGTGCTTTAGATGGTGGGCATGGCTGGTGATTTTTCATGTAATAGTGATGAAGAATGTCGTAGTCGGTATTGACCTGAATAGAATAAGTATTGTCCTTGATAGAACTTTGTCACTCACAACTCAACTTGACCAGGGCGACCAACATTGCGCTCTTGCCTTGTGTCCTGTTGAGCATTGTCCTACAGTAATGAGCACATAAGTAAATCCTCGACAGAACTTTGCCACTCACTCGACTGGGGCGACCAGCATCGCGCTCTTGCCTGGTGTCCTGTTGAGCATTGTTCTATAGTAACGAGCACATAAATAAATCCTTGACAGAACTTTCATCACTCACTCGACCAGGGCGACCAGCATCGTGCTCTTGCCTAGTGTCCTGTTGAGCGTTGTCCTACAGTAGCCAGCAACATAAGTAAATTCCCGACAGAACTTCGTCACTCACTCGACTGGGGAGACTGTGCTCTTGCCTTGTGTCCTGTTGAGCATTGTCCTACAGAAATGAGCGCATACGTAAACCCTCGACAGAACTTTTCCACTCACTTGACTGGGACGACCAGCATCGCGCTCTTGCCTGGTGTCCTGTTAAGTATTGTCCTACAGTAGTTAGCATATAAATATAATAAGTAATATCCTTAATAAGAACTTTGCCACTTACTGCTTCAACTCGACCGGGGCGACCAACATCATGCCTTTGCCTTGTGTTCTGTTGATCGTTGTCCTAGAGTAGTTAGCATAATGTGTATATATCCAAGTTCATTGTGAGACTTACCTCCTCCGTGCATCGCTGATGCCTTCATCAGCAAAACAAGGGGAGGCTGGACAGTACTGGACAGTACCCCATAGCACTTATAGTACTCATAGTTGTCATAGCGAGGGTCCATATAGACAGTGCTTTCATAGTGTCTCATAGTGTCTCATAGTCTTTGTCAATCTCATAGTGTCTCATAGTGTTGGTCATTCTCATAGTGTCTCATAGTGTCAGTAAATCTCATAGTGTTTCATAGTGTCACATAGTAGCCTCATAGTAGTCTCATAGTAGACATCTAACCAGACCAATCTAGTTACCTTTCAGATAAATCATTTGCACACAATCAAGATTTGCAATAAAACAACATTTCATTATCAACTACTAAGCTCACTACTAAATGAATACTACTCTTAGACATACTTACATCACAGTGACAGAAGCTACAAAAATTGGTCAATAATGAATCATCATAATGTAACAATGTTGATAAACTCACTATCAAAAATAAAAGACAGCTAGAGGTCAGTAGCCTAAAGTGAATGATAGTAAGTCAGTGATGGTAAAGAGTAAAAGAACAATCAACATACATAAGTGATGAGTGATGTGTGGTGAGTGTGGTGAGTGGTGAGTGTGGTG